>JAAEAF010003146.1:0-24929 GCA_011037195.1 Triatoma infestans | reverse complement strand
TTTTTTGGACTCAGGGGACCTCAAAACGGATATTTCCGGTGAAAACTCAATATCGAAAATTTGACACGATTACAATACTTCCTCTTACTAGGAGTAAGAGAAAGTAATATGTGTGCAAACAAGTCTTTAAATAAGCTTGCCGATAAAAAAAAAAAACATAATAACTAATAACTTACCGGCTGATTTAGCATGTCACATGAAATGTTCCAAATTTTATAATACACTGTTGAAATTATTGACTTAAATCCCTATAACTGGTGTTCCACAAGGAAGCATACTCGCTCCCCTTCTTTACACAGTATATACTGCTGACCTCCCACTACATTCTGATACGGTCACCTTCACCTTCGCCGACGATACGGCCATCCTATCCCCTCATAATGATCCCGTCATGTCAGCTAGACATCTTCAATCCGATCTCAACATCCTTGAACCCTGGCTCCGAAAGTGGAGAATAAAGGTGAATCAACTCAAATCCAATTACATAGTCTTCACATTAAAAACCCTTTCTCCTATATATTTCAACCACATTCCTTTACCTCCCGTCACAAAAGTTCGTTACCTTGGTCTCAATCTTGACAAACGACTAACCTGGAATCCCCATACTCGACTAAAAAGAACTGAACTGAATAACAGATACAAAATACTAAAAAAACTTCTAGACAAACGTTCGAAACTTAATTACATAACAAACGACAACTATATTACTCTCTATTAGCCCCTATTTGGACTTAGGGAACCGAACTATATGGGACAGCCAGACATTCAAACCTTTACCGCATTCAGTCCCTACAGTCTAAAATCCTTCGCACTATAGTCAATGCTCCCTTCTACGTTTCCAATCACACCATCCATAACGACCTAAAAATTCCCTTCGTTTCTGCAATAGCCAAGTCCCGATATCTAAAGTTCCATTCCCAACTATCCTCTCATTCAAATCCACTTATCCAAGCGCTCTCAACCACAACTCTCCCCTCTAACCCATTACGGCGACTGAAGCGTCGATGGCCTCGTGATCATCTACTTACACAATCGGCTGTCTTAGGACAGTTGTGAGACTCCATTCTTAATGGTTTGTTACGGCTGCCATCGCTGGATGACAGTCGTTCACGTAGATCAGGTCGTGTGCCGCGGCCTTCAGCCAATGCACACATAATTCGCATATTATCTGTTTTACTTATTGCATGCAAATTGTGCAGTTGTAAAAATCAATAAAAAAAAAAAAGCCCTATACCTTAACACCAGGGATTTATATGTATTATACAGAAATATATAAAACCTATTATCATAATTTTTTTTTTCGATGGTTTAAATTTATGGCTGTTTAAGTTAAGTTTAAGTTAAATTTATATATTAAGTTATGTAGGGTGATTTGGTTATGAACGTCAGTTACAGCCTTTTATAATAAATTTTATTTTTTCTGAATAAAATTACATTTTTTTCATAATTTCCCGACGTTTCGACACGCTGCGTGTCATTCTCAGGGAAAGAGTATCTTTCTTTAATAATTTTATACAATCAAATTTCTACAATCAGTACAAATAATTTAATACAACCAGCTATAAGGTTAATGTTTTAGCAATATAACTAGTTAGTTTTTATAATAAATATAAATGAGACTAGTAAACATATCGTTACTAAATCAAATAAGAAAAATATTCTTTCCCTTGAGAATGACACGCAGTGTCGGAACGTCGGGAAATTATGAAAAAAAAAATGTAATTTTATTCAAGAAAAATACAATTATAAAAGGCTGAGGTTCATAATAATCAAATCACCCTACATAATTTTTTTTAATGATTTTATGTTTAAAAAAATTTAATCCAATTGTAGAATTTTATTTTCATAAGCTTTTGATGTTTTAACGCTTATTTGGATTTTTTAAATGAAATGACATTTTAGTTAAATTCTCCTAGTTAGTGGGAAGAATTGTAATAACAAAACAAAATCTGGTTTGGCCGTCCGCTTTGATGTTTTACATTTTACCCAAATATTTGATACAAATTTTCAAACTGTAATTAAGTTTGAATTTTAGTATTTTAACATCAAAGTAAATTTTCAACAAAATAGACATTACAGTGAATTTGTAAATTTCAAAGAATTAATTCGTTCTATTTACAAGAAGAGACGAAATAATAATAATAATAATAATATAAACAATCTCTTAATTATTAATAATAATTTATAATAATTATAAAGGAGAGGAACTAGCTGAGTGGTTAGCATTTTGGACTCCCACGCGGAGGTCCCGGGTTCGAGTCCAGTACTCCCTTAAATTTTTTTCTTCGTTGGAGCCTCACTGTTCGGTGATGGACAGTATTATTTGTAGCGAGAGAACACTGTCTGGAGGCCGGCAGTGCACTGAGAAGGCTCCGGCGCGCTAATAACCATAAATGTTTGACGCGCCTTAAATTAAAAAAAATCTGGTGTGAAACACTCACACAACTTTCTCTTACTCCAGCTTTCAAAATTGTACTTAATTGACAAATTTTATAGTTTGTCTACCAAATTTGATGAAACTCCTTGGAGTTCGTCAAAAACTGAATAAGTGTTTAGTAAAACCGCACTTCCGGTTTACTAATTTTCTTCAGTTACAACGCACCACTGGTCATCCGATTTTTTTCAAACTCGGAATTTTCAACAACACGTTTAATTCTAATTAATTATTTATTTATTGCTTCTAAGCTTACATGTGATTTTGAGCAAGTGATCTGGCCATAATAATGGTGATATAAAAATAACTAATAAAAAAGAGAAATTGATGACAATATACTTCAATGAGTAAACAATTAGAAAGTAAAAATAAAACAGAATAACTACTTCTAATAAGAGAACAAAAATATAAGCAAACAAGCAAGTTCAAAATACAATAAACATAAACTGAAAATGAAACAAATATAAACAGAGATTATTCTCCCAATGCAAAACTTCTTATCCTAAATGATTGTTTACAAAAATTATATATACCATTTATCTGCTCTTTAGATTTTATAGTGAACAATTTCTCAAATAAATTTTCTTTTGGAGCATGAAAGTCAGATAATAAAAATTTTGAAGAACTGTTGAAGAGTTTCTCAATCAAACAGAAAATGCATTATGGAATCTTCACACAAAGAAGAGCAAATTAAACATATATTATTACAATCAAATATGTATGTAGATCCGTGTAAATAGAGTTTCGCACATTTTATTCTGCAAAGATGAATTTGGGAAATTGTTCTAAGTTTAGTTATATTACATCCCAAGTCTAAATATATTTCTTTACTGTCAAAACTAGAGACGTGTCTATATAATACATTATATTTGCTGCTTAATAACTTATCTATGTCCTCAGAAAGGAATTTATTTGTCAGTTTGGTTAAGATATTTTTCTTTTGTTTTCATTAAAATTAGAGGATCTTGTGTTAGAAGAATATCCAATGCGCTTATAGACGAAATTCTAATTAATATTATTTAGATGATAGAATTGTATAATAAACTGAAATTGCACTTTAGAGGAAAACCCTCCCACCTCTCCCCTAAAAAGTGCCCTTAAATGCATTTTCCCGGAGACATGTTTCAAATAAAAATTGTAGATCTTTGTATGTGCAGTTGACATACGAAGTTTAAAGAAAATCGTTGGATTCATTTTCGAGAAAATTGCAATAAAAAATGAAAAAAAAAAAAAATTAAGTAAATTAGTACTTCCGGTTGAGGAATCCTGGCCGCTGACCTACTATCAGATCCCATGGTAATACGCAAACGGAATATCAAGTTTGAACTGTCTGCAATTTTTCGTTTTTGAGCTATGCTGTTCACATACATACATACATACATACACACACAGACACACACACACACACACACAAACCATTTGCTAAAAACCACTTTCTTGGACTCTTGGACTGAGGGGACGTCAAATCAAAATGGATATTTCCGGTGAAAACTCGATGTCTTAAAGAAAAAAGAAAAAAAAAAAAAAAACAGTCTTCAGATTGTCAATGTAGATACAGATGGCGTGGACCACACACTGTTGCAGTTCACTAATAAACAACATGTACTTCCCACTAACATCACTATATTCTGTTTGATTAAAAATTTCATGTTTATATAAAATGTGTTAATTATATTATAATTATTGTATTAAATAGTGAAGATATTATATTAATAATCTTGTTTATAAATAGGAGTATATTAAATATCTCAGATTTAAAAAAAAATATTTTACAGTTATTCTACTAAAACGTGTTAAGATCTTAACCTTTATGGTATTGGCATTTTTTCATGTGACTTTTATAGTCATAAATAATAATTAATCGTGATTAAATAAGTACAAAGATTTTCAATTAATGACTAATTTTTCAAACAAATTCTTAATCCTGATTTCAATTCTGAATATTATCTGTAGTAATATTATCGTTAAGATAAATAAAACTAGGCCACAAAATATAAGTAGCTGTACTAGAGAGCTATGCAATGTTTGTAAACCTGACATTCTACTAATATGTAAAACAAAATAAAATAAAATAAAAACTATTAAATTAAATTCTAGAAACTGAAACTAGTCTGTAATGAGAGCATATGACTAAGAGTTGTTAATGTTTTGTTGATTAATTTGGTATATTTAAAAAAAAAACTTGTATTTTACTAACCTTGAAACATTTATTTATTGAAACTTTATTTAATATTTATTTATTTATTTATTTATTTGTCTTAGAGCAAAGCCCTATACAAAGAGGTTTTCCAATAATATATAATGTTATACAATCGATAGAAATATAAATAATATGTAGTAAATTATAATATAAATCAATATAGGAGATTCATAACTTATTTACAGAGCTCATGGTGCCAATAATAGATATTAATAGCTAAGGCGAAAGTAATTAAAAATTTTACTATTAAAATATTAATTATTGATTTAAACTAATAAATTACACTAATAACAGAAATTAGTAAAAAAAAGAAGCTCAAAATGAGCTTCATCTAATAAAAACTGAACTGTATAACTTTACATAATAATAATAATAATAATAATAATTAATTATATGAACTTTATCTGGCAATTAAAATAGAAATAGTGTATTTCACAATATAAAAAATCTGGTGTGAAACACTCACACAACTTTCTCTTACACCAGTTCTCAAAATTATAATTGACAAATTTTATAGTTTGTGTACCAAATTTAATGAAATTTGTCGAAAACTAAAAAAAAAAAAACCTGTTCAGTAAAAGAGCACTTCCGGTTTACTAATTTTTTTTTGAAACTCGGAATTTTGGCCATCTATATTAACTTTGTTTGAATGATACAATTGTATAATCCAACTATGATAGTACTTTAGTGAAAAACATAACCTCACCCCTCCCCAAAAAGTGCCCTTAAATAAATTTTACCAAAGAAATGTTTTAAATAAAAGTTGTAGTTCTTTGTATGTCTAGTTTATATAGGAAGTTTCAAGAAAATCGTCGGAGCCATTTTTGAGAAAATTGCGAAAAAGTGAAAAAAAAATCATTTAGTAAAGTGGTAAAGTAAACGCACTTCCGGTCATCCGATTTTTTTTTTCAAACTGGAAATTTCAACTACATATTTAATTCTAATTAACATTATTTAGATGATAGAATTGTCTAGTAAAATGAAGTAGCACTTTAAAGGAAGCCGTAATCCCATGTCTCCCACAAAAGTACACTTAATGAATTTTCCCGGAGAAATGTTTTAAATAAAAGTTGTAGTTCTTTGTATGTGTAGATGATATACCAAGTTTCAAGAAAATCGTTGGAGCCATTTTTGAGAAAATTGCATAAAAAATAAAAAACAAAAAACCAGTAAAGTGATACTTCCGTTTGAGAAATTTTGACAGATAACGTACTGTCGGATCCCATGGTTATACATAAACGGAATATCAAGCTTGAACTTTCTACGATTTTTCGTTATTGAGCTATGCTGTTTAAATACATACATACGTATACATACACGTACAGGTCATTTTCTAAAAACCACTTTTTTGGACTCAGGGGACCTCATAACGGATATTCCCCGGTGAAAACTCGATATCGAAAATTTGACACGATTACAATACTTCCTTCTTACTAGGAGTAAGAGAAAGTAAAAATAATGAAGAAATTAAACAAAGAAAAATAAACAATGGTAGTAATGAAGATAAAATAATAAAAAAAGATTGATACTACATGATATATGGTTATAAATAATGTATATATCTGTAAAAAAAATAGACAGGTATAGTAAAGAAATCGAAACTTTTAATTCAAAAGGAAAATGATCAGTTTAGTATTCAGTAGTGAAAGTTCCTAGTAGTTAATAAAGTGCAAGATGTGCATTTAATTATAATAGGTGTGCAATATTCTAGGCTAATGTGGATTACTCTCTAATTAATTAATGATAAATATAATTCATTTTATCGGTGGACTCAGTTTAGAGTAATTTGGCCAAAATAATATCTTTCTGAAGGTAAATGATTAATGTATTTCTTAATGTATTTTTCTCTAAGTTATCAAGGGAAATCTGACTAAGAAATGGAATAGACTTTCCTCCTACTTAACGTTATAAATTGTACAAATTTCATTGAACGACAGACGTTGGTCCATCTAAGTACAAACGTGCCATTTCCCCGTTACAATTGCCTGATGATTCTCAGTTTACTTAAAATAGGTACGCTGAAGTTTAAGTATATTTCTCCCTCTTATCTGATAATGATGAATGATAACTGTTGAGTGGGATAAAGTTAAAATTACCAATCCTCTTTATATTTTTACTTAAACTCTTATTTTCCCATTTTTGTAATACATATTTAATTTTCACGTTATCTAAAGGACCTAAGTCAATCAAATTCCGCTCACCCATATTTCCAAAAGGTTGTTTACCCGCTTCTATCAAATTAAGTTCTAATTTATTATCTATGTGAGACTGTCTTTTTTAATGAGCTCATTGAAGCACGTCCTAAGTAAGCGAACAACATTCATGGACAGGAATTTCTTTATCCATTTTCAAGTTTTTATTTTAATTATCAACCCGCTTAAAGGCTTCAATGCGACTAAAGATTGGAAAAGTTGAATTTTCGTTGTCCAACAGTCAGATCAAACAGTCTTGATTAAAATTTCATTGTAATGACATATCAGGGTCATAGCAATGTCAAAGTGGCTCCAGCCAGCCGCCATCTTCACAAAGGATGGCAGGAAGAAAGGATAATTTATAACTAGTGGCCCAGCCGGCCCCTGTCTTCAAGACAAGGGCCGCGGCCAAACAAAACCCCTTTTCATTACATCAAAAACAAGCACCGATAAAGCTGGCTACTGACCTAAATGACACTGGTCGCCGACCTGGCCAAGGTCGCACACTACGAGAGATGTCTTAGTGTGAGTTGTGAGTAATTCTAATATAAACTTCGCTCCACTGGAGGAGGGGATTATTATATCAGTAGCTACAGTATCATCAGTATCACCAGTATTATCATTATATCACTAAAGCTTCAGTCTATCAGTATATATCATTACAGTTCGAGAGCGCGTACCCTATACAAGGTTAAACTTATAATTATTTTCATAGTTGTGCATATTAGTTTATTTATTTTAATCATTTTAAATTATTTGTTGTTTATCTCCTATTTATTTCTAATTATTTCATGTTAATAGTTACCAATTCTCACATTTAAATTATTGTAAAAATATAGTCTATTTTTATAAATTCAGTGTTAGTAATTCAAGCAATAACTCTCTGAAATCTCTAAACTAACTTCCGCCTAATAAATCCCTTTTCAAGGCATCTAACTTCATACCTCAGGAATCACGACAATTGATTCCACTACATCATTAACTCTTGCTGTCCGCTTTTGTGGATTTCTGGATATCTCCGATGGCTTGCGATATTTGCTAATGCCGAAAAAAAAAAAGGTTCGCCCAAATAGACATATGAATCTGAGAGCTACATTGGAACATCTCCCCGTAGTATAGATTTTCTTTCCCTTCTTTTTCCTGCCGATTTTCTGGAACTTAATTATTTTAGTTTTATCTAAATTTAATACTAAGTCGTTGGCCTCATAATACTATGCCTGAACGATTAACTTTTCTTTAGCGTCAAACCTACTATCAGTCAGGATCAACAGATCATCTGCTAATAATATTGAGGAAAGTTCCCTGTTATTCCTCACTTCTCAAAAAATAATTTTATGTCATGTAAGAATGAAATAAATAAAAGAGGGGAAAAGTGAGTCACTTGTACAAATACTTATTCTTTACCATTAGCACTAGCAAGCACTTCTCTTTTTGCTTCTAACATCATTGTACATTTTTGGCTGATTTACTCATTAAGTAAAATAAAGTAAAGTGTGAGGGATGCCAGAAATTATATTTATAAATATAATTTAGAAATAAAATTTGAAGGAAATGTGTTAGTTGGCTGTTAAAAGTTTATAAAGGACAGGTAAAAAAAGGGCCGTATAACTGTTATTCAAGGAAATACACTCCTTTCAAGAAAACTCCCTCCAGACATACCAGGATTAATTGGATACCAGGATTAATTGATCAGTTGTCTTACATAATTTTAACCAGCAACATTTGTCTCAGGCAGTCGCTTAATTAACTTCATTGCCAGTTATACTATTTAACATTTGAGTTTAAATCATTTACAACAGTGGTTCTTATTCTCTCTTCTCTTAAACATATTCTCACACAAACCCTTTCAAACCTGCTCGTGCTACAACACACAACATACATACAACACATCTCACCAATTCCTGTTACCAAATGAATGCCTCTTATTTTTTTAGGTGAGATTAACATCCCAACTACCAAATTAGGTGTTGTGTACGGGAGACGGAAACACATACTTTACTATTAACAATTTTTAACGAATATAAAATTTAGCACTTTTATACGCGGGATTCGAACTTGAGATCTCCCAATTACAAGTCCATGCTCATAACCACCACACTAACACTCGCCCGGATTTATTCATTATCTATGTATAGAATATATTATATAGTATTTAGAAAATGGTCTCGCACTCATTCACTCTCTCTTTTTCTGTGTGTGCGTATGTCTGTTTTTGAGAGGAAATTTATTTTTTGTTATATTTTCAATTGTATATTATTTTTAATTATACTAAAAATTGTCTTTTTAATGGAATGTTTTAAAACAAAACATGTTAAAAACAACATAAAATATATAATGTTGTTATTATTGTTTATTTAAAAAATAGTTACAGTTATTAAGGTAATTGAATTGCAAAATTGAAAAAAACGTAGGAAGATAAAACATAATTAATTTAGAAATTGGCTTGTTTACATTTCTAAAACTTGTAAAAGCTTTTAATAAATAAACTTATTGAAATAATAAAATAAGCTATTGTTCAAAAGTTCATTTTTCTCAAGTTTGTCCTTGGAAAGTTGCCATTCTTGTTGGATTGGATTTAGCACCACGTAGATGGAGAAACAGTCCTAGATTATTTATGGTCCATTTTAGAGCATACTTACTCGGACATTTATAAGCAGATAAGGGTATTATGTTAAAACTTTAAAAAGGATATTTGTTGTATTTACCAAGACTTGCTATGTCAGGGTGTAACTTAAATTGTTATTGCTAAATTTATTAATTAAAAAAAACTAAAAGGAACAACGTAAGGGCACTTTTTTCTGGTGGATTTTTCATCTTTCCACTCTTCTTTGGCAAGGCAAAGCCAGCCCTTTCCAAATCCGTTCCACATTAATATCTATATAATGTCCACTTTAGCTTTGTGATTGTTTTATTAGTTTCATTCCGCAAGTGATGTTGCTATCTTTGTCCACATGCTATCAGTGATATACTTACTTATCCGAAGGTTATGCCACTGTCGCCATTTCTTCAGGGGTAATCAAAGTTTTTTTGGGAAAGCAATCACTGCCCATGCTTCTAATAACTCAGTATATCTTATTTAAGAAGTGAAGACGTGCAGAAGGAGAATTCCGTCACTTGAAAATATCACTATTTTACATCACCACTTTCATCATGTCTCTTATCTAAGGAATTTCTAAAACCACTCCCTTCTCATTTCTCGCTTCCCACAAAATAGTCATTTTTATTACACTTGTAAGTTTTCTAATAACTAAAAATACAAAGCAACTAATCTTTTAAAATTTTCAAAAATTAATTTTCAACTAGAAAAATGAGAAATAATGTTAGAAAAAATTGTATGAATTGTTTCATAGCAGTTTTTTTGGTTTACTTTTAATCATTATTGGGTCTATTGGATAAAAATAAGCATTTGCTTTTACAAGGCATTTTATAAGTCTTTACTTAACAACCACTTGAATAAAACATCAGTGTTTACTGAACTTATAGTGTTTGCCTAATGAAATAAGTAAACTCTAAATTTTTCCAGTAATTACTTAATTCGCAAGTATTTACTCATAATTTTCCCAGTGAACTCTTATTTTCGAGTGAATAAAGATAAGTAATAACTTTGTGATGCATGTAATTTTTTGTAATTTGTATTTTTTTAAGGTTACCTAATTATGCAGCATTTATGTTTTTTAATTAAAGTTTCTGGCTACAAATCTACCCATGGCTGACTTTATAAATATAAGGAAGGTAAAGAATTACAGAGAGAGGAAAAATGTAAGTGAGGACAATTCTAAAGTTTGTTGCGTTTACCAAGTGAAATTGTTGATTTTGATCATTTTGTAAGTGATTTTGTAGAAACAAGAGAAGGGGCTCCTTAGTTCTCGGCAAAAGATGGAAATATTTCTTCGTTTATCGAGTGATCCAGGATATCAAACAAGTGTCGCAGAAGATTTTTAAGTTTTAAAAATTTGATTGTGGTTGGAAGCTAAAAGTTCTAAGAATTCTTTCTCCCAGTCCTGCAGCGTGATTTTCTTCTTACCAGTAATATTTTGGTCACTTTTTTTCTTCAAATCTGTCTTCATATTATTTAATGTTTTTTTAAGCTGATCTACTACAGTCACCGAAGATTTTCCGTATTTTTCACAAATTCATCTCTAATTTCCGTCCAGGCTTTATCTTTTGCCTGTATTATTCCTGGCTCATGGACTTATTCAGCACCACTGCGCGTTCTTTTGATGATTTTATTACCTTCCTATAAGCAGGATTCTTTGGCTCCCCACATTTTGGCATGCACTTCTTCTTCACTCGATGACATAATTATATTATAATAATTATACTCATACGTAAGAAAAGACTAAAATAGACTGAAAGGGAAGTAGGGGGATTAATGAGCAGGTGGATTGGAACATGCCATCCAGTGGAGTGACTAAAAATAAGTAAATGCTTTTAATTGCGAGTATTCTTGTGAATACTTGCAAGAAGGTGAATAATACGTAGTAAATACTCGTGCCTCTAGTAAACTCTTTTTTTTTAAGTATGTCAAAAGTAAACGCTGAAAATAGGGTGAATAAAGCAGAATACTTGCCCTTTCGTGAGGTTAGCCTGACCCATGCTTGAGGCTATTTACTACTCAGTAAAATGGCTGGTTTTATGGATCTCCGCAAGCCTAAACGTTATGGTGAGAGATTACATATTGATCCTAATAATTATAAACAGTTACTAAGATTTGAGAGTGAAAATGTCGATTTCCTGGCTAGTTATTTCTTGGAAGAGAAAAATGAACCTCTCGCGGAGGTGCCCTTTCTTCAAGGATGAAAATGGAGATATTTTTATGATATATTAGTGATCCCGGGTTTCAAAGTAGGGTGGCAAATAGGGGTGGACCGAACCACTGTCTGCCAAACTGTAGCTAGTGTAATTGACGGTATTGTTCAAAAAGCCCATGCGTGGAATGAATTTCCATCAGCTATTGATGAAATAAATTTAGTTAAAGCTGACTGGAGTGTAAATTATCTAATACCTACGTAATAGGAGCTTTAGATTGCACATACATCGAAATAAAAAAAAAAATCTGGTGTGAAACACTCACACAACTTTCTCTTACTCCAGTTCTCAAAATGATAATTGACAAATTTTATAGTTTGTGTACCACAATTTAATGAAATTCGTCGAAAAATGAAAAAACTGTTCAGTAAAAGCGCACTTCCGGTTTACTAATTTTCTTGAAACTTGGAATTTCAGCCATCAATTTATTTCTAACTAATTATGTTTGGATGATAGAATTGTATAATCAACTAGGATAGCACTTTAGATGAAAATCTAACCCTACCCCTCCCCAAGAAGTGCCCTTAAAAGAATTTTCCCAGAGAAATGTTTTAGATAAAAGTTGTAGATCTTTGCATGTTTAGTTTATATACGAAGTATCATAAAAATCGTCGGAGCCATTTTTGAGAAAATTTTGAAAAAGTGAATAAATCATTTAGTAAAGTGGTAAAGTAAACGCACTTCCGGTTATCCGATTTTTTTCAAACTCGGAATTTCAACAACATATTTAATTCTAATTAACATTATTAGATGACAGAATTGTGAAATAAACTGAAATAGCACTTTAGATGAAAACCTAACCCCACCCCTCCCCCAAAAGTGCCCTTCAGAGCATTTTCCCGGAGAAATGTTTCAAATAAAAGTTGTAGCTCTTTGTATGTGTGGTTGATGTTTAAAGTTTAAAGAAAATCGTCGGAGCCATTTTTGAGAAAATCGCAAAAAAGTAAAAAATCTAACTAGTAAAGTGGTACTTCCGGTTGAGGATTTTTGACAGTTGACCCTCTGTCAGATGATATACCTAAACGGAATATCATGTTTCAACTTTCTATGGTTTTTCGTTTTTGAGCTATGCTGTTCACATACATACAAACACACACACAGACCCAACCACGGACACACCACACACACACACACAGACCAAATTTGCCTAAAAACCCGCACTTTTTTGGACTCAGGGGACTCAAACAGTATTTCCGGTGAAACATAACTCGATATTCAGAAAATTTGACAAGATTTACAAAGCCATACTTTCCGCTTATACCTATAGTAGAGAAAGTAAAAAATTCCATGTTTGGTGATGAATACATCAATAGAAAAGGAAAAGCTGCTATTAATGTTCAAGCAACATGTGATGTGCATGAGAAAATAACGAGTATAGACGCACAATGACCAGGCAGTGTACACGACGCAAGAATTTGGAGTAATAGCCTCATACAACAATGTTTACATACATACGATGGTGCTGCATGCCGTCTTGGTGATAGTGCATACGGAATAACTTCTTGGCTACTCCCCCTGTTGTACAAAATGCACAGGAATGTCTGTACAACCTAACCCAAGTCAAGGAAAGAGTCATTGAACGAGGCTTTGGCTAACTAAAACAAAGATTTCCAATTCTTGGAAACAAAGTGCGAATTTCCTTGGACTAGGTGCCTAAGCTTATTGTAAGCTGTGACGTACTTCATAACATTTGTAAGCATTTGAATGATGGCTGGGCTTAGGAAAACTCTGATTTAGATGAAGTTCAGGAACCTACTTTGACTGGAGGAATGTTTATCCGTGAGTATTTACTGGTCATAAAACACTTTTTTCTTGCCCAAGTATTGTCCTAGTAAACTCATTTGGCATACAAGTAAACAATCGCGAGTATGGTCAGATTTTATTCACGCCATATAAAGGAGTATACTTTACTTGGGAGTAATTACTAGCAAGTATTTACTTATTTTTATTCACTCCACCCATCTATGCTGGTGACAAATTCAGTGTTTACTTACAGTATAAGCAAATGCTTATAAGTATATACTTTCTCTTACTCCTAGGAAGAGGAAGTATTGTAATCGTGTCAAATTTTCGATATCGAGTTTTCACCGGGAATATCCGTTTTGAGGTCCCCTGAGTCCAAAAAAGTGGTTTTGAGCAAATGGTCTGTGTATGTGTGTGTGTGTATGTGTGTGTGCATAGCAATATGTGAACAGCATAGCTCAAAAACGAAAAATCATAGAAAGTTAAAACTTGATAGTCCATTTAGGCATCACACGGGGACGGACACTACGTTATCTGTCCAAATTCCTCAACCGGAAGTACCACTTTACTAGTTAGATTTTTTTACTTTTTTGCGATTTTCTCAAAAATGGCTCCGACGATTTTCTTTAAACTCGAAACATCAACCACACATACAAAGAGCTACAACTTTTATTTGAAACATTTCTCCGGGAAAATGCTCTGAAGGGCACTTTTGGGGGAGGGGTGGGGTTAGGTTTCATCTAAAGTGCTATTTCAGTTTATTTCACAATTCTGTCATCTAAATAATGTTATTAGAATTAAATATGTTGTTGAAATTCCGAGTTTGAAAAAAATCGGATAACCGGAAGTGCGTTTACTTTACCATTTTACTAAATGATTTATTCACTTTTTCAAAATTTTCTCAAAAATGGCTCCGACGATTTTTATGAAACTTCGTATATAAACTAAACATGCAAAGATCTACAACTTTTATCTAAAACATTTCTCTGGGAAAATGCTTTGAAGGGCACTTTTAGGGAAGGGGTAGGGTTAGATTTTATCTAAAGTGGATCATGTTGATTATACAATCTATCATCAACATAATTAGTTAGAAATAAATGGATGGCTGAAATTCCGAGTTTCAAGAAAATTAGTAAACCGGAAGTGCGCTTTTACTGAACAGTTTTTTCAGTTTTCGACGAATTTCATTAAATTTGGTACACAAACTATAAAATTTGTCAATTATCATTTTGAGAACGGGAGTAAGAGAAAGTTGTGTGAGTGTTTCACACCAGATTTTTTATAAAAGTAAATACTTGATTTGCTTATCTATTCAATAGACCCATTAATTATAATAATTTAAGAAAATTGGTCGACTCAATCGACATTCTTACACCAAGGACAAGTTAATCTAAATTTTTGTTTTTTAATATGTTTTATTAATTCTTCACCAGAATTTTGTATTTGTTCATTTATTTTGATAAATATATGTTATTATAATGATTTTTTTTCAAGACACTTTTAAGGGACCCTATCATTACACAGTTAGCTGTAGAAGACTTAGTTTTCCGCGTTCCAAATCTAGCGGATTACAACTGAACTAGTTACGTGACACAATCTATGTTATGCTAAATGCCTTACATATGGATAATTATAAATATTTCGATTATACATTTTTATTAACTTAGTCTATTTACTATTTTTAACCCAAAACCAAATACCATTACACTATTTATATCGAAATAATCACATTGGTAAACACTAAACAGAAAAGATTGAGATTTTAAAATAAGAATAAAAAATTAAATATATTTGAATCTAAGCAATATTCTTAGTAAGTATAAAGTACATTCTTTTAATTTACCTCGATTTTTTAAGTAATTTTTATTTTCTCAACTCGTTATAAAGTCCATTTGTAGGGGGCGGCTGAGGGTGTTCGTGAGAGAAACACCAGCTTACACAGCCTCGCGGGTGAATAATAACCCCCCCCCCCCCCCCCCCCCAAATAAATTTGAAAAGAATCTCTCAATTGAATACAAACAAGACATAACAGTAACAAACCAACTTTTTTTTTCATTAATATTACAACACACCATACTGAATGACCTATTTCAGTATAATTATCGGGATACAATAGTTTGGTCTTTTAATCGCATTATAATTTTTGTGAAGTTGAAAAATAAATGTTTTGTAATTTTTTTGAAAAACCAAACTAAAGAAAATAAATGAGGTAAACTATTACTGAAAGTTATTTCTAATTGTTAATTCTAATAATTTAATTATTAATAAAGGGGAGTTTTCTAAGTTTATAATATTGTTTTAACTTAATAATATAAAGAGAGTTTATAATATATTTTGTGAAAACATTATTGTTGTTCACTAAATCTGTATTATGTCACTGCCGTTCTTTTGATCTCACCGCAAAAAAAAAAAAACGTTATAAATGTTCTTTGTAAAGGTTAAATTACTTCCTACGCCTGGTAAACGATCATTTTATATAAATACGTCTTTGAAGTGAGTAGCTGTTACAATTATGTAGGAGGCTCTAGCCATGTAAATTTGATTCTACTGTTTATATTCCGAGAACTCATACTAAACTAGGAAACGCTACTATCACCAAGATTACACTCGTATATTGCAGTAACAAGTATCAGATTTTTGAAGGCGTGTAGTATGAAGGTAATGAAAAGGGCCATTTTTAGTACTGTGATGGATGCCAGAAACATATTTTATTTGAAAAATATTATTTTGAAGAATATTTTAACAATCGCTGGCAGAAAAGGGTACACCCAGGTAGAAGACTACAGTTACAGAAAGAGTTCAAAGGATCTGGTTGGCTTTGCCTTTTAGAGTTCATGAACTTGGTTAGCATTGTCTACCCCTTCTCACAGGGGAGGATTTGAACTATGAAGAGAAGGCATTCTTTCAAGAACAGTCTGTTGTAGACATTCAAGCAGAACACTTGTTTTTCGCTGTCTTAGCATCAGTGCCTGTTCCACAATATATTAATAAGTTTATACATTCTTTGCAAATAACTTGTAGTTATTATTTTTAATAGTATATATTTATTGTTAGCAGTGTTGACTACTTTCTTATCTCTGATACTTCTCTCTCTTAAACATATATACACACAAGCCCTTTACAAAACCGGTCACGCCACAAACTACAAGCTACTAAAAAACATCCACACCAAACTCATTACAGTCGCTGAAGGACTACAATATCCGTACTCTATTATTGTCTAGAACCCAATGATAAATATATTTAATTTATTAACGCTGATATTTTATGGCTACAAAACGTATCCATGCGAAGTTGGAGCAATTTGTGGCTCTTTTACGTGTCTCTATGTGTACATCAGTCATCTGAAGAAGTACATACGTAAAGGAGGGTAGAGTAAAGTGCAATGCATTCTTCTTCTTCCTAGCGCTATGGCCCATTGAGGACCAAGGCTTGCTCAACAATCCTCTCTATCAACTGCCTCCCTCCTCCATCTTTTGACTCCAATCCTCCTCAAACCCTCCTCTACGTCCTCTTCTACGTGGCCTTCCTTTCTTTCTCATTCCCCCAATCTTGCCATATAACATTTTTTTGGGAACTCTTCCTATACCCATCCTCTCCACTTGACCCAACCACCTCAACCTATTCTTTTTAACTATGTCCGGCTGGTTATACTTTTCTCTAATTTCAGTGTTGCTCAAAATTTTAATTTCACCGTTAACCCACTTCGGACCATATGTTTTCCTTAATATTTTCCTTTCCCACACGTTGAGAAGTCTCTCACTCGCTTTTGTGAGGACCCACGCTTCGCTGCCATACATGACTACCGGTCGTATGGTTTTATACACTAACACTCTCTATACACTAACACTATGGTCTTATACACTAACACTCTCATTCTAAGAGGTAGTGTGTTGAAATTTAAAACCTTCTGGACTGCATAGTAACAACGATTCCCTGCAGCAATCCTTGCTTTTATTTCTGTTACCATGTCATTATCTGCAGTAAATAACGTCCCTAGATATTTAAATTCTTGTTCGACCGGAAATTCATGCTGAAGAAACTTTATTGTTGATTGTCCTCTTCTAGGAGATTCCAGCGACATTCTCACGTACGCGGTTTTAAGGTCATTTATTTTAAGCCCCCGACTACTCGCTCCCTTATCGAATTCTTCAAGAACTCCAGACATTGCTGACAATGTTCTGGATGAAATGACCACGTTATCGGCGTAGGCCATTTGCTGAGTTAGCCGGTTGCATATCGTCCCTCCTGTGTTCGTGCGGATGTTCCTCATCACACCTTCCATTACAAAGTTAAAAATGATTGGAGCTAGTGGGTCACCTTGCCTTATGCCACAGCCTACAGTGAATTCATTAGTCAGGCTATTCCGTACTTTAACCCGACACTTGGTACCTTGGAGAGTCATTAGACACAGGCGAATTAATTTCTTGGGTATTCCAAATTGTACCATATCTTTAAAAATCTTAGACCTCTCTACACTGTCATATGCCTGTTTTAGATCTACAAATAAACATTACAATGCTACAAAAAGAAGATGCATTATTTACATTTGCAAGCCTTAGGACTGACCACACAAGTGTGTAAGTAACTTTGATTGTTATAACGCTGTATATCAGAAATATAAATTTTTGGACAAAGCGCCCTCACTTTGATGTTAAATCCATCAACCCATTGAATCCATTCACGCTCTCTTGTTTCTTTTTCTCTTCTACACCGGAAAAAATGAAATGAAAAATGCGGTAAATTTTCCATAGGGGAAGTGGACCAGCCACTTTTCAGTGATCTTAGCGACCCTGCGGTTAACCCCGGCCTAACAACACCTACAACATTTACCTGATATCCTCACGGATACTATCACATAATACACTCCAAGGATAGATCCAGAAAGGGCTACCATAAGTATAATCACTTCAGGTAAACGAATAGATTCTTCACTTAGTTATTCTCATACATAAATTACACCCAAATGGATATGCTGCCCAACAATCCTAAAAACCTCACTAAACATTAATAAACATTGCAAGTTCAAAGAAAAAGTACCAATTAAAAATGTAATAATCGAAGTACGGAGTATGCACGTGAGAAAAATAAAAATAAAATTGAACATGAGTTCGACCCTAGAAAACTCTTATCTTTTATTTTTATTGTAATGCGTATATTTCTTTTAATCCTTCTCTCTTATCTGTTTATTAAATTTTATTTTATTTTATTGGCAAATATTAAATAAACAAAACAATATTCGTTAAAGTAAACAGCTGTTCTAAAACAGACAACTATCTACATATAGCAGAGAGACATCACTATTTACTGATAACACCCAACATATAACGATTATAACCAGAGGTCGTTCACTTTTAATTATTTTGTAATATCTTGCAATTTTTATTATCTTTAGCAATTTTTATATATTGAATTATTGAATTGAATTATTTATTTATTTGTTAAGATTATACAATCTTTACAAAGAGAGTTGGCTTAACTAGTTTTAACTATTTTATTACAAACAGTGTAATTATTATAAACCATCGACAGTACCAAAATTAATGTTAAGAATATTAACACATATAAAGCAACATAAACATAAGAAAATAAACTAAAACTTCTCTAAACAAGGAAACCAAAACAAAGTACTTGTATTTACAAAAAAAAAAATTTTTTTTTTTTTTTTCTTTTTTTTTTGACTAAAGACTAAACAAAAACATTCGCTATATCCTGCCTAACTAAACAAAAATATCTCAATTAATTAAAAGACAAATGCAAAGATAATAAGAGAAAGTGTTTTGATCATAAGTATATAAGTTAACAACAATCAGGATAGTAAACAATTTTTTAATTTATTTCTTTTGTTGATAGCGTTCATTGTAAATAAGTATAAATGTTTTTGTTTAATAACACATTTAGTCGAGAATAATATTGATAGATCACAGGTATCAGAGGAATGAATGTAAAGATATTGATGACGTAACCGTTCATAGAAAGGGCAGAGCCAAAAGAAATGTTGAAGATTATCAGAACTATTAGACGTACAGGTTGGACAAAATTTATCTGGGCAAAACTGAATTTTCTGCTTGTTTATATAAATAGAAGGGCCACTGTCACAAGATAAACGAAGTTGACATAACAGTCTCAATATGTTGATATTATTCCTCTTTAAATATTCCTCCTCTTGACCCAAAGAGCTCACGTTTCTAAAAATACTATTATATTTTGAATTTATAACTTATATATATATATATAAAGAAAGAAAATCAATATTAGTGGCCATAAAACTATTAAGATGCTGATACTTGGGGGGGGGGGATTTTAAGAGAAAAACCTACTGAGAGAGGCACACAAACTTTTCCTTTATTTTTCACTTTAATTTGCAAGCCTTAGGACTGACCACATAAGTGTCTTAAGTAACTTATTAGTATTGTTACGCTGCGATATCCATGGAAGCGAACCCCCCCCCCCATAAAAAACAGCTAGTCCATTTTCCCAGGAATAGCTGTAATTTTTCACTAATACAATTGTGCAATATTTGTCACCTAAAATCTAGGTAGTATATACATGTGCAAGGTGAAAAGTTCTCAGACTAGCAATGAAAATGAGTTTTTTTTTTTATTTTTTTAAAATTCATTTATTTCTTAATATAGTCGCCCATTAGGTCAATACACTTTGTCCAAAGTTTTTCCAATAACTGATGTAATGTGTAGACCTTTGGGAAGAAATATAAATTATTTTAGAATTAAGAGAAATATATTAGTTAATATCTAGGTAATATTGGTTGTTTACTTAGTGTAAGTCCAAGACTGGGTTTTTACGAAGGTTGGGAGAAACAATAGGAACAGTTAGAAAGGTAAAATACCTGTACTACAAGAAAAGGGAATTTCCCTTTCTTTGTCCCTTTAATGGAGGAGGGATCATATATATAGAGAACCTCAATTAGGAGAGGATCAGAATTATTGTGGTGAAGAAAATCATGCTGAGTGGAAATTTATAAAAGAGTGTCATAGTGTTCGTTATACGAGAGTTAAGGCTTTCCTTACCTTCTGCGTAAAAACCCTTTTAATATTGTAAGTTGTATAAATTAATCTAGTTACTGCTTAAGTATTATTTTACTATAGTTTAAAGAATAAGATTTGTAGTCTTAATTGTTTAATTATATGTATTTCTTTTTTATGGTTATTTTCTAAATATTTTTTATCCTTTAATCAATCCAGATGAACACAGACCTCACGAGATCCCTTTAGAGAAGAGATAAATTAAAATTTATAATTATTTACTATTCTGAATTTCTATTTTATAACCCCCCCAATTATACATAACATTACACTGGATTCAGTCCCACTGGAAGGTCTTCAAAATATCCATTTACCACTGTTATCACCTCTACATTTGACCGAAAACATTTTTCAGTCAGAAATTTCTAAAGGTTTGGGAATAGATGAATGTCAGAGGGAGCCAAATTTGGCGGATAGGGAAGGTGTCCCAACAATTCATAATTCCTCAATTTTCCCATTACCAAAGCATCTTTGTGGGCATGTGCATTGTCCTGGCTTAAGGATTTTTTTTTGTTTTGCAAACAAGGCCTTTTCTCCCCATCATTTTTACATCTAGCGGGTCAAAAAGTTGTGCGTAGTATTCCCCCATTAATTTTTTTTTTTTTTTTTTTTTAATTTAAGGCTCGTCAACATCTATGATCATTGGCGTACGGAGCCTTATCAGTGCACTGCCGGCCTCCGGACAGTATTCTCTCGTTACAGACAACACTGTCCATCACTGGACAGTGAGCTGTAGAGGCTCCTAGGAAGAAACAATCTAAGGATAGCATAGCTGGACTCGAACCCGGGTCCTCCGCTTGGGAGTCCAGTACGCCAACCACTTAGCTAATCCCTACCCTCACCATTAATTGTTTGACTATTTGGCAAGTAGTCAAATCCCAAAAAACACTAGTTATAACCTTTCCAGGCTTTCGCAGACGACCTTGTGTTGGTGGCGGATAGCAGGGAGAAGCTCCAAGAAAGTTTGAATGTATGGGCTTTCTAAACGGAAGCTTTCTAAACGGAATATGGTCATCAGCCCCGGGAAAACCAAGTGCATGGTGGTTTCAAGGACGGAGAAAAGGATGCGGGTTTTATTAAATGGAAAGGAGATAGAACAGGTCCCCAGCTTCAAGTACCTTGGGTCGATGTTCAGTGAGAGCGGAAGGTTAAAAGAGGAAATGAATGCTAGAGTGGCCGCAGCGGGGAAGCTGTTCTTCGCTATTAATAGGAAGTTTTTAAGTAAAAGAGAAGTGGCCAGGGAAACAAAACTGGCAGTGTACCGCTCTACTTTTGTTCCTGTGCTTACTTATGGTAGCGAATCATGGCCGTTAAAGGAATCTGATCGTAGCCGCCTTCAGACTATAGAGATGAGGTTTCTCCGGAAAATTGAAGGCAAGACTAGGAGAGACCGAATCAGAAACACTACGATCAGAACCGCATTAAAATGTGAACCGCTCTCCCAAGTAATTGAGAGAGCGCAGTTGAGGTGGTTCGGCCATGTAAACAGGATGGAGGAGGATCGGCTACCTAAGAAAGCGATGGAGACCAGAATCTCTGGCAGGAGACCCAGGGGAAGAAGAAGGATTAGTTGGTTGGACCATATTAAGAGAGGGATCGACGGTCGGGGATTAGAATGGGCAGAGTCCAAGAAACTGTCTATGGATAGGGATAGATGGCGATCTTTCTGTCAAACCTCTACACCGCAAGGTAGATGAGGTTAAAAAGGACTAAGTAAGTAAGTAAGTATAACCTTTCCAGCCGATGCAATTTTCTTTGATTTCTTCGGTGCAGAGCCACCAGCTTCTACCCACTGCTTGGACTGTTGTTTTGATTCAGGTGTAATATGATAAACCCACGTTTCTTCCACCGTAACAAATCAGCACAGAGAATCAGTTGGATTCTTCTTAAAATTGGCACAAACATTGCTGAGAAACTAGATTCCTCAATTTTTATTTGTGATCAGCATTTAACAAATGCGGAACCCATCTTACACAAAGCTATTTCATACTGAGTTCTTCGTGTAAAATGTCCCCCAATATATTTTTAGTTGAAATACGTGATACTTTATTAGCTAAAGAACCTGTTAACGCTTATTGCTTATATATCCTTTTTATTTATTAAACCCTTATATTTATATTAAAATTTATTTTATGTAGGATGATTAGAATATGAATTTCTTTAACAGCCTTATATAATTATATTTTTCTTGAATAGAATTACAGTTTTTCCCGACGTTCCCGACACTCTGCGTGCCATTCACAAGGGAAGATTATGTTTCAATTGTTAATTTATATAATCTCTATTGCAAGGTATGATGTATGTGTAGAGTTTTTAAACACCAGTTTTAAAGGTATGTCCAGAAATAAGCTCTTGATTTTATTTTGTAACTTTATAGTTACTGGTCATATTTATGTTTATTGTAAAAATTAATTAGTTATGTTGTTAAAAACTTTCACCTTATATTTGGTTGTATTAAGTTATTATAGAATTTTGAAATGGGACCACGTGTTACCAATTTTGATTTTTTTTTTTTTTTGTGTGTGGGAATTTTATACATTAATTCGTTATATACTGTTAAATTTTGGCTGTATATTTGAATACCACAAGCTACAAGCGATGGTGGTTAACTGATTTAAAAAAGTATATTTCTTGTCTACTTGATGACGTAAATTCATGTGATTACTTAATTATGGATATTGTTATTTCTTTTCTTTTTTTTTTTTTTTTACTTTCTCTTACTCCTAGTAAGAGGAAGTATTGTAATCGTGTCAAAATTTTCGATATGCGAGTTTTCACCGGAAATATCCGTTTTTGAGGTCCACTGAGTCCAAAAAAGTGGTTTTTAGCAAATGGTGTGTTGTGTATGTATGTGTATGTGAAACAGCATAGCTCAAAAACGAAAAACCGTAGAAAGTTGAAACTTGATATTACGTTTAGGTATCACCATGGGATCTGACGGTGCGTTATGTGTCAATATTCCTCAACCGGAAGTACCACTTTACTAGTTGTTTTTTTACGTTTTTGCAATTTTCTCAAAAATGGCTCCGAAGATTTTCTTTAAACTTGCTATATGAACTACACATACAAAGAGCTACAACTTTTATTTGAAACATTTCTCCAGGAAAATTCATTTTAAGGGCACTTGGGGAGGGGCGGGGGGTGGGGTTAGGTTTTCATCTTACTGTGTTTCAAGGGGTTAATTTAAAATTTAGCCAATTCTGTCATCTAAATAAATGGTAATTAGAATTAAAATATGTTTTGAACGTCCAAGTTTGAAAAAAAATAGCTAACCGGAAGTGCCGTTTTACTGAAATATCATTTTTCAGTTTTATGGTATTTTCTCGAAAATGCCCCAACGATTTTCTTTAATAAAACCAGCTTGTAACTATACATATAAAGAGCTAAACTTTTATTGAAAAACTTTTCCCCTGAAAAGTCATTTTAAGGGACTTTTTGGCGGAGGGGGGTAGTTTTTCTTTAAAACTGGCTATCACAGTTGATTATACAATTCTTGTCATCCAAATTGAAATAATAGAAATAAATAGATGGCCAGAATTCCGAATTTCAAGAAAATTAGTAAATCGGAAGTGCGCATTTACGTACAGTTTTTTCAGTTTTCGACGAATTTCATTTAATTTGGTACAGAAACTATAAAATTTGTCCATTATAAATTTGAGAAGTGGAGTAAGAGAAAGTTGTGTGAGTGTTTCACACCAGATTTTTTTTTTTGAGATTGTGGCTCAAATTTATTAAGTTCTGTATTGTGATTTTTATTTTTAATTAAATAGTATATATGATATTTAAATTTAGATTTAGTATTATTCTTGCACTTATTAAACTGGCTGACATATTGCTGTATCAACATATGTGTTTGGAGGTTATTTCTGACCAGGTTATTGTTTGTTATTTTTTTTTTTAATGTGGTTTCAATTTATTAAGTATATTTATGTATGTTTTTATAAAATAAAATAAAGAGCTTATTCTGGGACATGACTTTAAAACTGGTGTTTTAAATCCTACACATACATCACATCTCGTAATAGAGATTGTTATAAATTAACAATTGTAAAATAATCAATCTTCCCTTGAGAATGTCACTCAGAGATTCAGAATGTTGGGAAAAAATGTAATTCTATTAAAAAAAAAAAAAAAAAATTATAATTATATAAGGCTGTTAAAGAGGTTCATATTTTAATCACCCTACATAAATTAATAATATATCAAACAGCCATAAATTTAACAACATTCATTAAAATTTATTGTAATTTTCGAATAGCACCGGGCTTGCTAAACAGTCCAATTTCTCTATAACTATTCCTCGCATTTTGTATGTAGGTCATTAAAAATTTACTCTTCAATATGATGTCTCTTAAAATATTTGAATTTTTAACAACAACAAAAAAAATCTGTTGTGAAACACTCACACGACTTTCTCTAAACAATTAATAAAATCTGTTGTGAAACACTCACACGACTTTCTCTAAACAATTAATAAAATCTGTTGTGAAACACTCACACGACTTTCT
>JAAEAF010003145.1:0-24041 GCA_011037195.1 Triatoma infestans | reverse complement strand
GGAGCTTTGAGTAGCGGGGTTCGATGTCTTTCACGGACCTTCCTCAGGCATCTGGTTGGATTCCTCACTGGGCATTGTGGTTTAAGGAGACATCTCTATACAATGGGACTCATGCCTGACCCCTTTTGTAGAGTTTGTGAGACGGAGGAGGAAACACCCTTGCATCTGATGATGGATTGTTTGGGCTGTGAGGAGATTAGGTTTAGGACCTTCGGCAGAATAGGATATCGGTACGAGGACATATAGGCTGTATCCTTTTAACGGTTTTGGTTCCCGATTTGTACTCGGTCTTGTGGTTGAACTTAGATGGTTAAAACCTGGGCCTGGATTTTCGTTGTAGTCTCAGTGGTTGTTATTCTTTAGGGGTAACTATATGGGCCCTGGGAGGCTTTGGATAGCGTAGGGTTTGCCCTCCCCTTTTGTGAATAATAATAATAATAATGCTAGGATAGCGAAATGAAATTTGTTTGTTTTGTTTTTCAAATTCCTTATTTTGGTTTATTATCCGTAAATGTTCAATTAACGTAGAATGAAATCCGTTGCTTTTTGGGTTGTCAACACATGTCATATGGGGTTTTATCTTGTGTAGTTTTAAAAGTTCTTTAGAATAGTAAGTTTTATCTAGTGTAGTTTTAGAAAGTTCTTTACATTCTGTCCCGCTGTCGTGTATTATTTTATTGGGGATTTTGTATTGACTACAGTATTGTAACAGTTTTTAACTGTTGCATTTTCTGGTACCTGGTGCACTTTCCTGGCTCAAGGGTGACGACGGTGGTGCCGCGGGATGAATCACTAATGGATCCAGGGGGTCGGCCTGGATCCAGGGAGGATTGGACCGTGGCCAAAGAATGCATCACAAATAATAAGATCAAGTGGGCTATAAATCATTTTAAGCCCTTTAAGTCGCCTGGTCCTGATGGTATCTTCCCTGCTTTACTACAACAGGGAAGTGACATCCTTACTCCTATCCTTTGCAGGGTAATGAGGGCAAGCTTGGCCCTTAACTATGTCCCGTTGTCATGGAGACCTGAAAGTTGTCTTTATTCCGAAGCCTGAGAAGAGAACTCATACCCAGGAACTCATACCCTCATACAGTTTGGTTCCATTTACCAGAAGAAGGAATGTGGAATGTTTTACCACATTGAACTTCTTTGGAAGGACTCTAGATGTGTCTGGTCAGGTGAAATATCTGGGGAACATGTTGGACTCCAGACTCACCTGGGGAGCTCATCTGGAGTATGTTACACAGAAGGCAAAGAAATCTCTCTGTGGAGTTACTAGAGCCTGCGGGAAAACATGGGGGCTCCTCCAAAATAGCCCATTGGCTCTACACGCGGACCATCATACCTGTCCTCACTTATGGGGCAGTGGTGTGGTGGCCAAAAACGGAGCAGCAGGTCGCGAAGAAGAACCTCTCAGGAGTGCAAAGGCTGGCGTGCCTATTGATTTCGGGGGCATTTTGCAGTGCCCCAACGGCTGCATTGGAAGTACTGCTGTGGTTACCTCCGCTGCATCTTTTGATACAGGCGGAGGCGAGGGCTAGTGCGTATATTATGTATATCTAATCCTTATTGTATCAAAAGAAAAAGCCGTCTTGTTTACGTTCCCATGCAATAGAAGTAAACATCACCTGCATTAAATGCGTCATATGAGATGTAGTAAACAACAAGTGGCGAAGAATATAAATACTGCCAACTTGCTATCATCGTCACTCTGTTGCTCTGTCACTTAGACATACATTGTTCTTAGTACAGGCTTGTTGCCGTTCTGTTTGTACGCTCTCATTGGTTTGATAAATAAAGTTTTTTAAAAACAATTTATCAACCCTAAACAATATAATTGGCGCAGTCGGTAGAACATTGCAAGAATACCCTGCGGTCGGACATTGCAAGAACACCCTGCGGTAGGACCTGCAAAGAAGCCCTGCAAGAATACTCCGTTTGGAAACACATCCCAGGATTGCAGTACTACTTCGAGCAGTCACCCAATCCTTCGTCGCAACGCAGATACGAAGAAAAGAAGCTTATCTTTACGGGACCCGCAAGTTGGAGGACGAATACCTTTAGCAACTTGACATCGTCGCCGGACTTAGGGCATCTTCGTAGTTCTTCTCTAAGATTAGCTGCAGAACCCAACGCAAGCAGAACACCCCCAGGCAATCAGAGTCACCGCCGAAGCAGCCTTCACAGAGCCAGCAAAGCTAGAGTCCGAAGTTCAGCCCAGGCAAAATTTCGAGTTGCAGAGGGATGGCTACCACCCTTTTATTGTAAGTCCACCTTTGTACACTCTATATTTTAATTGTTTACGTCAAATGAAAATTGATATTGCAATTATCCATTTATAATTTTGATTACGCGAATGAATATCGATGTAACAATATTTAAAAAATCAAGCGAAAATTGAAATTTAATTTAATAGAAATTTTAATGATAAAAGAAAAAGAAAATAAAAGAAAAGATATAAACAACGCAAAAAAAATAATAAAAAATATATTAATAATAATATTAAAAAAAACATAATAGAAAATATTTAATTGGCGCCAAATAAAATAATAATAATAAATAAAATAATAGCCCGTAGGGGGAAGTGGATTAGCCACTTCTTCGGGGATCTAGGCGTCCCTGCGGGTTTCCCAGCCTAACAACACTACAATACGCTCATACTGACATCCTTAACACTACACACTACACATAGGACCTGCAGAGGTAGTTGATGTGTGCAGCTACTTGGGTTCAGCGCACCCACAGGTAAACTTGAGCTCCCCACCACACACATTCACTCACACCTGAACACTCGACACTTTACAGACGACCACACACACTGCATGAACAAGGACACGCACTCGTTGAGAGCTCGGAGTATAAATATCTCTCCCTCGTGCTTGCCGGCACGAGGCTTTGGGGCTAGGGTGGAAAAGGGGATCCTGGGCATTGAGGGAGGCGACGACCTGCGGGCGTCCGATCCCAACACATGTCTTTGGCCTCGGCTTCACCCGAGAGCTCTACCTGGGGGATAGCCCGACTCCAGGAAGGCTAGGGAATTCCGCCTCAGGCGGGTTCCTAGGGTTAGGAGGGGGGCCGCGGGGGCACGGGTCGATGCTTCAGTATTGGAACGCTGTCTTCCGCGGCACCTGACTATATCGAGGTGCGATGGTCTACCCGGCTAGTAACCAGGTGCATTTGATTGTCCGAGGAGGCGGGGCCACGTATCTCGACGAACTCAATGGATTATTATGGATAATAATCAAAACAATCTTTCTGGGCCTAGCCTAACAATTCCTCCTACCCCAACATCCCATTCCTACACCAACAATCCAACCTACTCCCATACCTAATCATCCCCTCCCTTCTCCTGTCACCCTTCCCCCTGTAGATGCCCCATCATCTACAATGTCTCCCTCGACTGATCTGACCGGCAAACGAAAAGGCATGGACAAGGACAACACGATTGGAAACTTAGTACCTGGGCTGCAGTTTACACTGCAACCATATATCCCCTCTTCCCCGCCAAGGAAGAAGGCAAGGGGCGGCAACAAGAGGATGTTTGAACCAATTATGAAATTTGTAGATTTAGAAGAAGATAACTGGGGAAGATTTTTTATTGTAAAAAAGAAGGAAGGTTCCTTCTCAAATGAATGCTCTTTTAAATTGTTTCAGTTTATTAAAACATATGTGGGAAAGCCGAAGAGCGTAAGAAAACAAAATGATGGATCTATTTGTATAGAAGCAGAAAACCGCACTCAGGCAGAAACTATCCTGAAACTACAAAGGTATATGGATGCTGAATGGAAGCGGGTCCCCATAAACTCCTAAATACGTCGCAAGGTGTAATTACATGCCGGGACTTTTTAAACAGTAAAATAGAAGACATAAAAGAGGGTCTGGCTGATCAGGGCGTAGCGGAAGTCAGGAGAATAAAGCGGAAGCAGGATGGTTCTCTAGTGGACACCGCTTCCCTGGTTCTCACTTTCGATCGCCCAAGACCGCCACAGACTATAGACGCTGCCTTCTATAAGTTGAAAGTTCGCCCCTATGTACCATCTCCAATGAGATGTTACAAATGTCAAAGGTTTGGGCATACCTCTATGAAGTGTAAAGCAGTAGAAGCGGTGTGCGTATGTGGTAAATCTCAACATGAAGGCGATTGCACACCGCCAATCATTTGTGTAAACTGTGGCGGAGAACATAACGCCAGATCCTCGGGGTGCCCAATTCTTATAAAAGAGAAAGAAATACAAAAAATAAAAACACTTCAGCAATTGCCATACCATGAGGCAAGAGCAATTGTTGAAAGTAAATCTTATGCAATTAACGACATATCATACTCTGAAAAAGCAAAGGCACTCCAACCAGTGGCACACATTCCTTCAGTCCCTGCAAATCCTCAGGGACAAGTAGAGAATAATCCCTCCCCGGCCTTAAGGGGAGCTATTGTTAAGATAGGAGAAATCCTACCATCCAGCCCCTCCCCGGCTTTAAGGGGAACAATAATGAATGTGGGAGAAATTCCTCTCCCTATACAAAGTGCCCCTCAAGGGGCACCGGTAGCCGAAAGGCTACTACCACTTACCACTCCTACTACTGTGGGGAGTGGCCCGAAGGTGGGATTAATCTCACCTAAAAAATTAACTTCCTCCGAAGGAAAGTGGATGATGGTGGATCCGCCGAAACGCTCCCCTAGAAGGAAAAGCACAAGGTTAATGTTACCACCCCCGAACACAGTAAGTGTGAGGGGAAGAATTATCAGGCCTTCTAGAGGACAACCGTCCTCTGCTCAAATTGTCCGTTCCCCAAAGCAGCAATGGGAGCTACTGGGGACGGATATTGAAGCGTCAGAATCAGAGGGCGGGAGCACTTCCGACCGCCCTAATAGAAGAAAGAAAAAAGGCTGGCCCAAAGGTAAGCCACGGAATAAGTGTGCCACTGAGTAAGATGTTTAACCTTTATTATTTCAGCATCCATGATTATTCGTCTAAACGTATTTATTATTGGAAAAAATATATCACTTTCGAATTCATTAGACACTAGAAAGATCCTGCCACAAGTGGTCACTTCACTTCATTATTAGCATGTGTGACTCAATTCTTCAATGGAATATGCGGGGCTATATGAGTAGTATGGAAGGGTTACGCCGATTGGTGGCGGAATACCGTCCATTAGGGTTGTGCCTCCAAGAAACAAAGATTCGCCCGGGGCAACTCATCCGGATCCCTGAGTACATCATATATAGTAAAGAGGTACAAACCTGCCCCAGGTGGGAGGGCGCATGGTGGAGTGGCCGTGTGTGTACGGGATAATATCTCGAGCATACGGCTCCCCCTACAAATTAATTTACAAGCCGTTGCCGTGCGCCTAGCCGCACCTCTGCAGATCACTTTAGTTAGTATATACCTTCCAGACATATTTTGGCGGAAGAGTGATCTGGAGAATCTGCTCTCGCAGCTCCCCGCCCCGGTGTTGTTGATGGGAGACTTTAACTGTCACAACACCTGGTGGGGGTCAGCCAGAACTGACGCTCGAGGCAGAACTCTTGAGGAGATTATTGATAATGCTAACATGATGCTCCTCAACAATGGTGCGGCAACACACTTCAATGCACACTCAGGAGGTTTTAGTTCAATTGATCTGAGTGTGGCAACACCCACCGTTGCAGTTCGCTTGGAATGGACCACACTAGACGAACTATATCATAGTGACCACTTTCCAATTCTAGTATCGAGCTCCATCTCCAGGTCAGATTTTGTGATACCATGGAGATACGACATCAAAAGAGCAAACTGGCCTGCTTATGCTTCCCGAGTGGTGACACCACCCCTTACAGGAGATGTCACCCTCGACACTAGTTTATTTACAAAGGCGTTGGCGGATGCATCCGAGGGTACTATACCGAGGGTAGGTGGGAGAATCGTAAGAACCCCCGCCCCCTGGTGGACCCCGGAATGCAAAGTTGCTAACAGGGAAAAAAAGCAGGCCCTAAATAGATTTAAAAGGTATCCGACGGAGGAAAATTTAATTAATTTTAAAAGACTAAGAGCCAGGGAGAGGCGTTTAATTAAGAAGTCAAAAAAGGAAACCCTCACCTCCTATGTGTCAAAGATTTCTACATCATCGACATTGAGGGAGGTGTGGAATAAGATAAGAGCCCTCTCTGGGGGTCGTAGAACCCCGTCGATACCTGTTCTGAAAATTAATGATGTCGTCATCACCGAGCCAGGAGAAGTGACAGGAGCCTTTGCTGTACACTTTGCTCAAGTCTCCAGCTTACGGACTTACTCAGCAGAATTTCTCCAGCGAAAAGGTGATGTGGAGCTACAGCCACTCAGCTTTGAGACCGCTATCTATGAAACTTACAACGAACCGCTGACCATCAAGGAGCTAGAAAATGCCTTAAATAAATGCAAAGATTCTGCTCCAGGGGTGGATGGAATCCCATACGATATGATTAAAAACTTAAATGAAACTGGGAAGGAAGGTCTTCTCAGATTGTATAATAGCATATGGGAAACTGGCCAGTACCCTGATGGTTGGCGTGAAGCAATCATTGTACCGATCCCCAAAGAAGGAAAAGACCCAAGTTATCCCTCCAGTTACAGGCCCATTTCGTTGACCACCTGCTTGAGTAAGGTCCTCGAATCTATGATCAATTATAGATTAGTTTATGTATTAGAAACGAGAGGACTTTACAGCCAGTATCAAGCGGGATTTCGCAGATATCGCTCCACTTTGGATCAGGCGAGCCACCTTGAGATCTATGTGCAAAACGCATTCATGCGTAGGGAGCACGTGCTGGCCGTGTTGTTTGATCTCGAGAAGGCTTATGATACAACGTGGAGATATGCGATACTGCGGAAGTGTCACGAGTGGGGTATGAGAGGGAAACTGCCAAGGTTCCTTCGTAGCTTTTTAGAATCGCGAAGGTTCCGAGTGCGCCTTGGGTCGGTCCTTTCGGACCACATGTCTTGCAAAATGGTATTCCTCAGGGATCGGTGCTAAGCGTAAATTTGTTCACGATAGCGGTAAATAGTCTAGCAGAAGTTGTAGGAAATCCTGTTCAAGTATCTTTATATGTAGACGATCTCGCCATTTATTTATCAGGAACTGATCTCTAGGAGGCCTGATTTATCTATCAGGAGGCTTCTAGGAGCGGATTTAGATACTCTGAAACCAAGACGGTGTGCCTACATTTTTGTCGTTTAAGACAGGAGCATAGTCCTCCCACATTGTTTCTAAGTGGCACATCTATTCAGTATAAAGAATGTATCCGTTTCCTTGGCCTCGTATTCGATACTAAATTAACCTGGCAGGATCATATAGATTATACCTACACAAAAGCAAGGAAAACCCTCGACGTCTTGAAATTTCTAAGAAGCTATAGATGGGGAACGGAACGGGAAATCTTAAAACGTATATTTATTACACTTACCCGTTCCAAACTTGAATATGGAGCCCCAGTTTATAGTTCTGCGCGCAAGTCACGCCTGAAACTACTAGACAAGGTTTACAATGAAGGTATTAGACTATTCACAGGCGCCTTCCGAACTAGTCCTCTACAGAGCCTCTATGTAGAGTCTGGGATGCTGCCTCCTCAACTTAGGAGAGAACAGCTCACCCTGACATACATCGCTGGAATGTGGGGAAAGAGTTTCCATAACTTATTTCCCGTCATATTCGAGAGCCCACATAATGAAGAGTTCTATCAACAGCGCTCGCGGACGCGACCACTTGGAGTCAGAGCTAAGGAATTATTGGCAGCGGAGGGAATTGAACTTGGGCCGGTGGTAGGTTGGGGGCTTTGCGCCTTCTCCTCCCTGGACATAACCCTCTGCAAGCGTCCGCATGGACCTGGCATTCCATAAAAAAGAGGAAACCCTTCCTGTCGTCTATAGACAAAAATTACTAGAAATTCTAAATATTTATTATGACTTCCGACCTATCTTTACAGATGGGTCGAAGATAGGTGACGGTGTGGGTAGCGCTGAGTACACGGAAGGAGTTACCGTTGGACACTTCCGCATTATGCAACCGTGTACACTCTGCGGAAATGTTTGCTATATGCCAGGCCATAGAATTAATCAAGAATAACAACTACAAAAAAGCGCTAATATTGGCGGACTCATTAAGTGCATTAATGGCTCTCCGGGACCGATTCTCGACAGACCCAATGGTCTTAGATATTTACAGCTTACTGCTGCAGTTAAGCACACGTGGTCAAGGGGTAACGTTCGCCTGGGTGCCGGGCCACATTGGCGTGTCCGGTAATGAAAGGGCGGACGAGGCAGCCAAGCGAGCTGCCTCTACACAAACAGAAGAAATCAGACCCGTTCGCCCCACTGACCTACAAATATATATGAAACACATTATTAACAGGAAATGGCAAAGTCAGTGGGACAGGATAAGCGAAAAGCTTAAAGATATTAAACCACGTGTGCGAAGTATTACAGTCGAGAATTTCCCGCGGCATAACTCTGTGATTTTGACGAGGCTGAGGATTGGACATACACGTGTGACCCATGGGCACCTCCTTATTGGCGGAAGAAGGCCGAGGTGCTCTCGATGCCGAGAAAGGCTAACGGTGGCGCACGTGTTGGAAGGGTGTCAGGCTCTGCGTACTCAGAGAGAAAGGGCAGGCCTGCCACATGACAAGCGCGCTATTCTACAAGAGGGTTCTCCTTATATAAAGAGGCTATTTGATTTTTTAAAGGATATTAATTTGTATAGAAATATCTAAGTTAGTAGCTAGGTTAGGTTAGGTTAATTAAACTTGGGTGAAGGAATATCGAGTACTTCACCCAATTAGGTTAGCTCTTTTTTGTGTTAGGGGAAAGGAATATCGAGTACTTTCCCCTCGTATGAATGTATATATTACTGTGAATGTATTTATTAGTGCGATTGTATTTATTAGCGAGAATGTATTTACTGGCGTGAATGTATTTATTAGTGCGATTGTATTTATTAGCGAGAATGTATTTATTAGCGTGAATGTATTTATTAGTGCGATTGTATTATTAGCGAGAATGTATTTATTAGCGTGAATGTATTTATTAGCGAGAATGTATTTATTAGTGCGATTGTATTTATTAGTGCGATTGTATTTATTAGCGAGAATGTATTTACTGGCGTGAATGTATTTATTAGCGAGAATGTATTTATTGGCGTGAATGTATTTATTAGTGCGATTGTATTATTTTGGCGAGAATGTATTTATTGGCGTGAATGTATTTATTAGTGCGATTGTATTTATTAGCGAGAATGTATTTATTGGCGTGAATGTATTTATTAGTGCGATTGTATTATTTTGGCGAGAATGTTAGGGTGAATGTTAGTTTAGGTTTTTATTCAGGGGTTGAAAAAAATTTTATAAAAGTATTTCAACCCTATTAGGTTTAGATTAACATTAGGATTAGTTCACTTAAGAGTGTGCAGGAATATTTGTTAAAAGTACTGCACACCTAAAATAGAATAGTTTACAGCAAGCAAATAGCCTCTTTAGGATAGGTTACATAGATTTTTCAGGATAGTTTCTTGCTTATATTACATAAAATTCGTTATTTATCTGCATGCAAGAGTTCCACATTTAAATGATACAAATAGATCCAGAATTGTCATATTAATTAATTACATATATAAATTGTTAATATATAATATTTACAATTAAATAAGATTTAATAAAAAAGGGATGACACAACAAGAGATCCATACTCCCCCTCGTCGACATGATTGATGAAATAAGAGGGGATGTATGTACTATATTCAATAACCTTGGGCTCCTCATGCCTTACTAGACAAGGCATTGATCTGGACGCCACAAAGGTTGAATATATGTCATCCAAGCTCGTGCGGACCGGATGGAGAACGAAACAAACTGAGGGGCGCTAATAACCTTAGAAGTTGATGCGCCAAAAAAAAAAAAATAATAATAATTAGCGCAAATATAAAAGAAAAGAAGAAAAAAAAAAGAAAAACAATTTATAATAATAATAAATACATAATCGACGCAAATATAAAATAATAAAATTAAAATAAAAACAAAAAGAAAAGAAAAACATAGTCAAAAAAAATTATTAAACAATATAATTTGTATATTAATTTTTATACTAATCATTTATATCTTCATATTACTTGTATACTAATCTTTTATATGTGCATGTTAGCTAAGTAAGAATTTATATTTTACATTATATATATATATACACAAAAATTTATACATCAATTTAAACACATTAGTACACAAATCAATTTAACAAAATGTCCAGTCCAAAAATCGACAAAACATACATCAACATAATCCAAGAATTCAATGGTAATCCCAACACACTCAAAGAATTTTTAGAAGTATGCGAGGAAATAATCGCACTAGTAGCCTCACCCGCGGATCATCCACAAAATAAATTACTTCAAAGAATTTTCCTTTCAAAAATTGTATCCCCCGCGAAAGAACAAATAAGCTCAACAATTATTAGAACATGGGACGAATTAAAATTAGTATTAACAAACACATTTACAACCGGTAAAGACGACCTTACTATAACAAGAGAATTATGCGGAACCCTACAACATAATAAAACATACTTAGAATTTTATTCAATTATTAAAGAACTAACAAATCAATACTCTAGTTACATTTTCGCACATGTACAACAAATTAATAACAGACAAATACTAATAGAAAACTTGGAGAAATTAGCACTAAGACAATTTCTAATAGGGATTAGAGAACCCATAGGAACTTCAATAAGAGCGAGAATCCCCAGAACATTAAATGCATATCAAATTGTAATGAACGAATTTAATTTAAATCCTAATAAAAATAATAATTATACTCTACCCCAAAAACAAAAATCAAATTACCCTTCGAAACAAAATTACACTAATAAAAATACATCGTTCGATTTTAGCAAACCCTTTTACCAATTCAAATCAAAACCTAGTACTTCATTCCAAAGTACATTCCCACAAAATAAAACCCAAGTAACACGACAAAGTTACAAACCTACCCCAATGTCGATGACAACAAATACTACATATAGAGCCAATACTAAAATGAGAAATACAGTAGAAATCAAACTTTACAACGAATACCCGAAGAATTAAATAATACGGAAAATTTTAAATACAAAACCCCCAGAGAAAATAATACCCCTATCGAATCCAACGATTATAATCATTTTTTAGAAATAAGCGAACCCCCTACATCGGAGAAAATATGAGTACTACGGAATTCCATTTTTACAGTAGATTACCCTATCTACAAATGAGAAATTATTTATTTTTAATAGACATAAGATCTTCAATTAATTTAATAAATAAAACCTAAGCAAAAGAAAACAAACTCCCCATATATAAAGAAAACTTTCAAATTAAAACCGCCACAGGTAAAGCAACAGGAACCGAATATACTTATCTAATTATCGAAAAAACCCAAATAAAATGTTATATATACAATTTCCACCAAAACTTTAATGTTTTCTTAGGAATAGGCGCATGTAAAAAACTAAACATCGTAATGGATATAGCCAATGACACTGTAATAATAAAACATAAAAAATTTAAACTCCAATACTTAAACAATCTATTCGAAATACAATTGAATGAAAACAAAGAAATTACTAATCTACGTACTGACCATTTAAACAAAGAAGAAAAACAAGAACTAACCAAATTAATTAGAATATATAATGATTTATTCCCTAAACAAAATGAAAAATTAAGTTTCACTAATAAATAAAACGTAAAATACAATTAACAGATGACCACCCTATTTACTCAAAATCATATAGATACCCAGAAATTTACAAAAACGAAGTCAAGAATCAAATCGATAATCTATTAGAAAATGAAATTATTCCAGAATCTTATTCACCCTGGTTCTCACCCATTTGGATTGTACCCAAAAAAAAAGATGCCAGCGGAAAAGAGAAATTTCGTATGGTGATTGATTACAGAAAATTAAATGAACGTACTATAGACGATAAATTCCCTATCCCCAATATCACGGACATATTATATAAATTATGAAAGTCCATATATTTCACCACATTATATTTAGCCAGTGGTTTTCATCAAATTGAAATGAACGAAAAAGATATTCCAAAAACCGCCTTTTCAACAGACTTCGGACACTATGAATTTAAACGCATGCCGTTCGGATTGAAGAATGCACCTTTCACGTTTCAAAGACTTCTCAACTCAGTCCTACAAGGATTAATAGGCAAAATATGTTTTGTGTATTTTGACGACATAATAATAATCGGCACTTCCCTCCAAGAACGTTCTCAGAATATTGAGAAAGTATTCAAAAGACTCCGCGAATCAAACCTTAAAATTCAAATCGACAAATCGGAATTCTTCCGCAAAGAAGTAGTATATTTAGGACATGTAATTATAAAAGATGGCGTAAAACCTAACCCCGACAAAATTGAAGCAATAAGAAACTACCCGATTCCTAAGACATCAAAAGAAATTAAATCATTTCTAGGATTAATCGGATATTATAGAAAAATTATCGATAACTTTGCAAAATTAACGAAGCCATTTACTAATTGTTTAAAGAAAGGCAGATCAATAAATATACGCGACCCCGAGTACATCGAATGTTTTGAAAAATGTAAAAATTTATTAAGTAATGCACCAATTTTACAATACTCCGATTTCAGTAAAAAGTTCACATTAACGATAGACGCATCACAATATGCAATAGGCGCGGTACTCTCACAAAATAATAACGGGAAAGATCTACCCATAGCTTATGCATCAAGGACATTAAACGAACCTGAAATTAATTATTCGACGATAGAAAAGGAATTATTAGCAATCGTTTGGGCAACGAAGTATTTCAGACCGTATCTTTATGGCACAAAATTTACAATCAAAACGGATCATAAACCACTTACATGGTTATTCTCCCTTAAAGACCCAAATTCAAAATTAACTCGATGGAAAATAAAATTAGAAGAATTTAATTACGATATCCAGTATAAAAAAAGGTTCAACTAATACTAACGCAGACGCATTAAGTAGATCGAAACCAGAAACAATTCCCCAAAATCGTATGTAAACATTTAAATGAGACAGAAGTAAATATCAAAAGTCTATTCAATAATACAAAAAAGAGAATAATAGTAAAAATTAAATCTACTGACCTAATCAACGAAATTTGTAAATTTATTAGAGAATATCTTAACCCCAAATATAAATACTACGCATATTTTACAGAAAATTTAGACCTTAATTTTAACGGCATATTACATAAATACTTTTTGCCAAAAGAAATACAAATCTTTAAACGTTCAAAATACATAGACGATATAGAAAACCAAAATGAACAAATTGAAATAATAAACAATTACCATTTAGGAAAAACGAATCATCGTGGTATAATAGAAACGTATGAAAAATTAAAAAGAAAATATTATTGGCCCAACATGATTAAAACGATACAAACATACATAAATAATTGTGAAACATGTTTAAGGAACAAATATGACACACACCCAATTAAAACAAATGATAATTTAACACCGACTCCAACGGAACCATTCCAAATAATACAGATACGTTAACATTAGAAAAAACAACATTTTTAACAATTATAGATCAATTTACTAAATTCGCACATAAATAAATAAATAAAATAATATTTTATTGTCAGTTATTTACATATTTACAATGAAAGTGTACCAGATTTTCATCTTTACCACTTCACCAAATTCTCTACCACATAATATATAATTCATAGTGTGGTGCTGGGAAAAATGACAAGGAAAAAACCCAGCTCTATAGTAGTCTCTTTATTGATGTGGTGGGCATATTATATTTTTAATTCTCTTATGTTTTAAATGAGAATTTGTATTGTAACATCCTATGTTTTTGATTGTTTTATTTTCACTATAAGCTGTACTAAGAAAGAAAGTTGTACATATTTCCTTTAACAATTCTTTTATAAATTCTATTTTTGTTTCTTCGTGCAAGAGTTTAATTGGGGTGTATCTGGGAGCATCAATGGCAAACCTTAAAAACTTATTTTGCACCCTTTGCAATTTCTTCAGGTTGGTCTCACTCATTATACTCCAACATGGAGCAGCATAGGTCAGCACAGGTCTGACCAGAACCTTGTACAACAGTATCTTATTGCCAACACTCAGTGTAGAATGTCTATTTAGGAGAGGGAACAGTTGGAGTATGAGAGCTTTGCTTCTTTGAACTATTGTGTTTATGTGTGGAGTAAATGTTAGTGATTTGTCTAATGTGACCCCCAAGTACTTGACAGTGGGGGCCCATTCTATTGGTCTGTTAGCTATAGTTATCTGGTTCCGTAAAGTCGGTCGTCTTTTTGTGAAAAATATTGCTTGGGTTTTTTCTGTATTTATTTTAATTTTCCATTTATGGAAGTATTTTAGTAGCTTAAGAAGATTCTGTGTCAGTCTGTTAGTGATTGTGTCCGTTCGCCAAGACGACACATACAAGGCTGTGTCGTCTGCGAAGAGGGACAACAAAACATTGTCTCTAACTGGTATGTCATTAAGGAAAATATTGAAAAGTACCGGCCCAAGGACAGAACCCTGAGGAACTCCTGACACTAGACCCCTTCTATCAGAGAGAATATCACCTAAAAGTACCGGCCCAAGGACAGAACCCTGGGGAACTCCTGACACTAGACCCCTTCTATCAGAGAGAATATCACCTACTTGGACCTGGAAGGTTCTGTCAGCAAGGTAACACTGTACCAGACCCACAACATAAGCCGGAAAAAGGTTAGTTATCATTTGGAGAAGGCCTACATGCCATACGGTATCAAAGGCCTTCTCTATGTCCAGTAACAGTCATAGTTCCAAACTAGACAGCATAGTGTTCACATGTGTCTACATACTCTGGTCTCTTTTGGTGTTTAACTTAGTTAAAAGTACTTTTTCTTAAATTTATTTCTCATTTTCCGAACTCTATTTTTTTTTTTCCAGTTCAGTGCTTATTCAGTTTATTTATTTATTTACTTTTTACAATTACTTAGTTTCTGTTTTATTAATATTTAATTAACTATTATTTCAATAATGCAAAATAGTTAAAACTATTTTGGACAGAGCTACAAACAAGTTGACAAGTAGAGTGGGGAGAACTCTATCTCTCTCACTCTACTCTGAGTGAGACGAGAGAATAACAAGCAAGGTGAACTTTAATTCTTATCAACTAGATAAATAGTAAGTTTATTTTTGCTATATATTTATACTCCAACTTTCTTTTTAAATTTAAATGGATGAAAGTGAATCTACTGATTTAGGTTTCTCTTCTTTAAATAATGTCAGCGCTTCTACAAGCGCATCAATAATTAAAAGGCCATCCTCAGGAGGAGATTCTCCTCCTAAATCAAATAAAAAATTAATTAATAATAATATTAAAATTGAAAATAAAATAATCACTCGCTCTCAGAAGGCAAAACAGGCTATTGAAACCGACAAAAATCAAAGTATGGCTAACTCTTCAATTCAGAAACTTCCTACATCCCAGTCAATTGACTTCACACATCCCAATAAATTTCAAGCTCTTGCTACCAACACTCAAGAGGATGAGATGGAAGTAAATCAAACTTCAATTAAAACAGTCAAACCACCCCCAATCTTTATTAAAAATGTCACAAATATTCAACGTCTCTGTAATACTATAACTAAAGTAACAGGAAATAAAAAATTCCTTTGTAAATCAAGGGTCAATGATATGGCTTTACAAATGGAAACGGCAGATGATTACAGGAAAGTCGTCAAATATCTAAAGGAAAATAACTGTGATTTCCACACATTCCAATTAAAACAGGACAAACCATTTAGAGTGGTAATAAGAAATTTACATCATTCTACACCTGTTACCGCTATCAAAGATGAATTAGAGGAACAAGGCTTTAAAGTTAGAAATGTAACCAATGTCCTTCAAACAGCCACCAAACAACCCTTACCGCTGTTCTATGTGGACTTAGAGCCACAGGAGAGCAACAACAAAATATTTTCTCTCAACGCTCTCTACTACACGAGAATAAGAGTTGAGGAACCACACAAAAGAAAGGACATCGCCCAGTGCAAAAGATGTCAAGACTACGGTCACACCAAGACCTACTGCAATCACGTCGCAAGATGTGTGAAGTGTATAGGTCTGCATTCTACTGAGGAGTGCAAAAAGAATAAAGAAACCCTACCTACTTGTGTGCACTGTCTTGAAGAGCACCCAGCTAATTACAAACTCTGCAACACATATCAGGAACTGCTCCGTCTGCGAGGGAATACTAATCTTCAGCAACGCTCCCAGCCACCAACCGCCCAAGCAAGCAAACCACCCTCATCCAGTAATAGGCGTGCATCACTAAGTTACGCTCGCGCCACTGCTCCACCTCAGTCTTCCAATCTTCCAATCTCTTCCTACATCCCCCCAAACTCATCTTACATCCCTCCTCCCCCATCCTCTACTGATATCACCTCCTTACTAACTTCATTCCTCAATGATTTCAAATCTCTAATTAACCCTCTTATTACCCTACTTACCGCAGTAGTTACTGAACTACTTCCTAAAATTTCCCGATAACTTTCCTTTCTCACAATTCTCTTCAAATTCTGCTATGGAACGCCAATGGTCTGAGTTCCCACTACGACGAACTAACATTACTCTTACATGACCGACAAATTGACATTGCCTTAATTACAGAAACGCACTTGACTAATCGGACAACTTTTCACATCAACGGTTACAGAATCTATCGCACTGACCACCCAGACAACACTGCTCAAGGAGGCACTGCCATATTTATCCGAAACTCCCTTGCACACTATCCTCACCCTCCTCAATCAGCCGATTATCTTCAAGCCACAATAATTTCCATTTGCAATCACCCTTTCCATTTCAATATCGCTAGTGTATATTGCCCTCCAAACAAAATCATAAACCAACAAAATTTCCTAACATACTTTCAATCCTTAGGCCCTAGGTTTCTCTCTGGTGGCGATTACAATTCAAAACATCCTTACTGGGGTTCCCGCACCATAACAACGCGCGGCCGTACTCTTTTAAATGTTATGTCCTCATTAAACCTCAACTATCTTTCTCCTTCCGAACCTACTTATTGGCCATCTTCCCCCAACAAGCGACCTGACCTTATCGATTTTTTCATAACTTCCCGCCTCTTATCCCTTCATGCCGAGGTGATCTCCTTGAATGACCTATCCTCAGACCATAGCCCAGTACTCCTGAAACTAGGTACTAGACCTATCCTTGTTCCTTCTCCGATTAAACTAATTAGAGGACCTACCGACTGGAAGTTATTCCAAACACTACTAGAACAAAAACTAGATCTTAATATATCTCTGAAAAATCCAAAAGAGATAGACGATGCAGTTAACCATTTAACTCACTCTATTCAGCAAGCCATGTGGAAAAGTAGCAAAGCAAAGACACTTACAAAAACTACAGAAACTTATCTTCCTCCGCATATTCGCACTCTACTAACTAACAGAAGACAGGCTAGAAACAGGTGGCAACAAACTCGTTATCCATCTGACAAACGTAAACTTAACCAACTTACTCGACAACTGAAAACTGAGCTACAAAACCTAAGATCTGACCGACTACAATACTACACATCAAACCTGACAACAGAAAACAAATCACTTCGGAAAGCAACCAAAAATATACTATCCTACAAATCCGTATCTCACCCAATCCAAACATCCAACGGTAGTTGGGCCATATCAGATGATGAGAAGGCTCAACTGCTCGCTACCTACCTCTTCACAGTATTTATTCCTCACCAAGACATCATCGACAATGACACTGTACTCACTGTTGCTAACGACTTAAACATTCCTCTTCCCCTCTCCTTGCCACCAAAAGCCTTTCATCCTAAAGAAGTTCATTTCATTATTCAACACCTTCCTAAGAATAAATCACCTGGGCATGACCTCATTACACCAACTATCCTCAAAAACCTTCCAAAAAAAGCAATTCTTTACACGACACAAATATATAACTCCGTTCTGAGAACAACTTATTTTCCTCTTTTATGGAAGACGTCCATAATCAAGATGATTCCCAAACCCAACAAACCTAGCCATTTACCGTCTTCATATCGTCCTATCAGCCTTCTTCCCTTCCTCGGAAAAATCCTAGAGAAATTAATCCTAAAAAGATTACTTCCAATCCTAGAACCCCTCCAAGTTATTCCCAATCATCAGTTTGGTTTCCGCAGTCTCCATTCCACAATCCAACAGTGCCACCGAGTTGTTGATGCCATATCTTCCTCCTTTGAGCGTAAACAATACTGCGCGGGTGCATTTTTAGACATATCACAAGCGTTTGATAGAGTCTGGCACGACGGCCTTCAGTTGAAACTCAAAGGCATCCTTCCCTTCACCTACTACCTTATCCTCCGATCCTATCTCTCTGAAAGATTCTTCCGTGTTTCAGAAAAACTGCCTTTTCTTCCCACCATCCCGTGAAGGCAGGAGTCCCCCAAGGAAGCATCCTAGGACCATTACTCTACACAATATACACAAGCGATATTCCTACCAACCCAAACACATCCATATTTTCCTTTGCTGACGATACCGCTATCCTTACATCCCATGAAGATCCCGTTATCGCTACCCGTACCCTCCAATCCCATCTCAACACCCTGGCCGAATGGTCCAGGAAGTGGAGAGTTAAATTAAATATTAAGAAATGTTATCATATTACATTCACTCTCCGTAGAGCTATATGTCCTCCAGTACAACTTGACGGACAATTCTTACCTACTGTTGACAAAGTTCGCTACTTAGGACTCTACTTGGACAAAAGACTGACTTGGAATCCTCACACGAGACTCAAGAGACAGGAACTAAACCGACGATACAAATTACTCTCTCGTATGCTCGACCGACGTTCTCGTCTTTCTCTGGACAACAAAGTACTAATCTACAACACTGTACTCAAGCCTTTGTGGACATACGGAATCGAAGTGTGGGGCTCAACAAGCGCTCCAATTATCTCCGACTACAAACCCTCCAATCCAAAATCCTTCGTAAAATCACTAACGCTCCTTTCTATGTTTCTAACTCCATCATTCACAAAGACCTAAATATCCCTTTTGTCCGCGACTTCATTTTATCCCGATACAAAAAATTCCATGCATCCCTCCCAGACCATCATAACCCTTTAATCCAAGACTTTCTTCACATTCCATCCCCGGAAACCCTATCAGAAGACTGAAACGTCAGTGGCCGAGAGATCTTCTGACAGAGTGACAAATGTAAATATGTAATTATGTAAATATGTATGTATATAATGTAAATATCTTTCCCCTCTCAGCCTAAATTTCCTATTAAACCTGTTCACTAAATCCTTCCTAATATTTTCCAAAGCTCTTCTCATCCATATTCCCTATTTTCCGTTATACATCTCCTTCCTCACTGATTGAAAATATTTTGGAGAGTTGTCAATGGACAGCTGCTCCACTCTTGTACATAGTTTCATTCATCATATTTACTAGATACATTGTTATGTAGTTGTAAATACCTAATAAATAAATAAATAAATAAAAAAAAAAAAATGTCCAGTAACAACATACCGGTATGTTTTCTTTCGTTGAACTTCTCGGTAATATTATCAACCAGTCGAGCCAACTGCCCTGTGGCAGAATGACCCTTCCGGAAGCCAAACTGTTCATTGATGAGAATGTTGTTTTGGACTAAGTGCTGATTGATGATACTCAAAATAATTTTTTCAGCCACTTTACTGAGCGTATTTAGCAGACTGATGGGTCTGTAGCTGCTCAACAACTTACGATCCTTACTAGGCTTTGGTAGAACTATAACTGTGGAGTGTTTCCATTGTTTTGGAAAATATTGTAAAGAAATAATTTTGTTAATTACATATGTGAAGTATGACCCTTTTCCTCTATGGGCGCCAGGCAGTTTCACTGCCAGAGATAATTAAGTATCTTAGAAAACCAAAAAATTATAAATTAACTTAAAATTAGTCCTACCTTTTTCGGGTCATAAAAAAAGCGGCCAATCCTCAGCTAGAACAGTGGAGAATGGGGCAGGTTCTTAATTAACCACAAAGTAAATCGTTTATTAAACATTAAATATATTTAACAACTAGTTAAAGGAAACAAATGAGAAAGATATAATTTACAATGCGTAGAGAACGAAAAAAATATAGATACACACAGTGGCAAGCGAGAGAAGAGAGTGAGCCCCTCCCTTATTCTCTCTGGCTAGCTCACCGTTATAGGGCAAAGTCTGCTTACACCTCTCCTTCTTCGGGAGCGTGAGACCCCTCACGCGGCCAATCCTCACAAAACGGCTTGAGCTGAGAGGCGTGACTGAAACCAGCTGGGTTGCCATCCATCGTGCTGAGATTGTAGGTGTTGGCAGACGTTTCTTCTACCATGCGGAACGGTCCCTCATACTTAGGGGCCAGTTTACGAGCGAATCCCCGCTCGTCAGAAGAAAGGGGATGAGCTTGTCTAAGAACTAAATCTCCTTCCTTAAATTTTGGATCACGCCTACGTAAGTTATAATAATGCGCCTGTCTGGCAGAGGCATTACATAATTTAGCCTCCACTAACTTCCTAAATTCACCTAACCTAGCCATATGTTTGGACCATATACCTATGTCTGGAGGTTCGGATTTGTCACCCTGTTTACTCTGATTATAATGAGTCTGGGGAGGTAGTAGCTCACGGCCAAAATTAAGGTACGCTGGCGTTGATTCAGCTGAACTATGCCAGGAACTGTTTAAAGCAAACATTAGTTCTGGAAGATATTGGTCCCACTTCTTGTGCTGTCCCTTGAGGGATGATGTGATGATAGTCTTGACTACTCGGTAGGTGCGTTCAACTGGGTTACTTGTGGCCAGTATGGAGGTGTTCGACTTAACTTGACCCCTAGACTATTCGCAAGAGTTTCCAGTAGTCGGTTGACAAAGGGAGTGCCATTATCCGTATGGAGTATGCGCGGTGTTCCCCATCGATATACTACAAACTGGCGGAAAGCTCGGCAAACGTTCTGTGCATTGGCCGTTCGAAGAGGAATAATTTCTGCCCATTTAGTAAAGGTGTCAATAAAGATCAATAGAAATGAGTAGCCACTGGATGAACGAGGTAGCGGACCCATAATATCGGCGGCTACGATATCCCATGGTTTTGTGTAAGTGTTAGTATTCATTTTCCCTTGAGGCAAACGTTGAATGGGCTTAATCAATTGGCATGTCTTGCAGCGCTTGATATACTTTGCAATGTCCTTGTACATACCAGGCCAGTAGTACAAGCGAGCTATTCTATGATGGGTCTTTTCGATTCCAAGATGTCCAGCATCCGGTCTATCATGATTTTCTTGCAGGATCTTAGGAACCTGTTCTTTGGGAATTACCAGCTTCCATGCCAGAGACTCATCTTCTTGAACACAGGAGTCATCCGGTAAAATGTGGTGATACAGATTGTTGCCTTCTATTTTCCAATCTGGTAAATCCTGTGGCTTTTCGCGCACTCTCTTCATTTTGGTTGTAAGCCAAGGATCAGCGATTGGAACAGGCGACCCAACAATTAGAACTTCCACCTCGGGATAAGTTTTATCTGGAGAGAGTCGAGAGAGAAAGTCAGGAACAGAGTGAGCGGAGCCTTTCCTGTATACAACGTCGAAATTGTAACCCTGTAATTCTAGCGCCCACCTCGCTAACCTTCCTGAGGGATTCTTAAGGTTAGCAGGCCATTTTAGGCTGGCATGGTCGGTAATGACTGTGAAGTGATAGCCTTCTAGATATTGCCTGAATTTTTTGATGGCCTAAAGCACAGCTAAACATTCCCTTTCTGTAACACTGTAGTTACTTTCAGGGGACGTCAGCGTTCTGCTAGCATAGGCGATGACTCGCTCCTGGCCGTCGTAATCCTGAGTGAGCACAGCTCCAAGTCCTGTTGCGCTGGCATCGGTTTGAAGCGTGAACTTCCGGTTGAAATCAGGACGTGCCAGTAACGGTTCCGATGTAAGAATAGCTCGGATTCCTTCTCGGGCCTCATTTTGTGCCTCTCCCCAAACGAATTGGCGTCCCTTCTTTAGCAAGTCAGTTAGTGGTCTCACTCGGTCGGCGAAGTTGGGGATGAACCTCCGGTACCATGATGCCATGCCGATTAGTCTTCTTAACTCATGAATGTTCTTGGGAGCAGCATAGTTTATAAGGGGTTCAGTCTTGCTGAGATCGACCTGTAATCCTCTTTAGTTTACAAGAAACCCCAAGTACTGTATTTCATTGCAACCAAATTCAGACTTTTCCAAATTTAATTTCAGTCCAGCTTGTCGGAGCTTATTTAGTACCAACTTCAAGAAAAGTAGGTGCTCTTCAAAGGTAGTAGTTGCGATGACAATATCGTCAAGGTAAGCAAAGCAAGCGGGTGCCAAGTCCGGAGTTATGATGGAATCCAGAAATCGTTGAAATATAGCAGGCGCTCCGCATAACCCATAAGGAAGACGCTTAAACTGGAACAGGCCACGTCCCAAGACAATGAATGCCGTTATTTCCCTCGACGAAGGTGCTAGAGGGATTTGGTGGTACGCGTGGGCTAGATCGATTTTAGATAAGTATCGGCAGGCTCTGAGTTGGTCCAGCAGAGAAGACATATTTGGGAGCGGGTAGACGTCGGGTTTTGTCACCGCATTGACTTTTCTGAAGTCTATGCAGAACCTATATTTTCCATTGGGTTTCTTCACCATAACTACGGGACTTGCCCAAGAGCTATGAGATGGCTCGATGATGTCTTCTTGCAGCATCCTGTCCTCTTCTTGGTTGATAACATCCTGAATAACAGGTGACACAGGGTATGCTCTTTGTTTGATTGGTGGATGCCCTCCTACATCAATGGTATGTTCGGTTAAGTTTGAAAAGCCGGTTGTTTCCTTCATATTTTCTAGCTCTTCCTTTAGTAAAAGGTTCAACTGCTCCGATTCTTGAGGATCTAATCGTTTAATCCCTGCAATTTGTGAACCATCCATCAGCAAACCAGTAGAGAAGTTGGATGGACGTAACGGTTGGTCTCGAAACCACCATACACCGTTGGCTGTGTCTATAATGACCTCGATATCTTTCAAGATATCTATCCCGATTAGGCAAGGGACAGTTAGTTTAGGCATGAGTGTAAAGCGCATATAGACGTGAAGGCAGGCATTGAAGGCAACAGCATCTCGGACGATCTCTTGTAGTCCATTAGCGACAGATACAGTACAGGGCGTAACCTCAGTCATGGTGTAAGAAGAAGAGGGCAACCGGGCCAGACCTTCGGAGCTAATATAGGAACGGTTGGCTCCGGTATCCACCAAAGTTGGGATAGATACTCCATCAACGACCAGCGTGACGAACCACCGATCTTCTCTGGTCATCACGGTTGAGATAGTTGATGTCCTTTCTGTTTTGAGGCCATTCTGTAGAGAAACGGGAGCAGCACAGACCTCACCTTGCTGGTCCCCATTTCGTTTCCCGAGGAATTACAGTTGAGGCAATTCTTTCGAGTGGTCCCGCGGGTGCCACAGTGGTAACAGAAGAGTGTCCTGGGTTGAGTACATTCAGGATATCGGTGACCTTCCTTGATGCAATCCAACATACCTCACGCAATAACCCTTGTCGGCTTTTCGAAGAAATTGTAGCCATAACTTCTTCCCCCGCAACTGAAGTAGACTTTAGGACCTTTTCTTCTTTTCCCTTCGATTTGGACTTCTTCTTTGATGTACTTTTCTTTTCAGAAATAGCACTCAGCTTCCGAGATGGCCCACTCGACGCTTGAGGGGGATGATAGGCAGCTTCAGGAACAAGGCTTTTGGCCTTACTTGGTGGGGGTCGAAAAGACTTGATATCGCTCCTCGGTATTTTCTAATTCCTGACTCAGCTCTAATAACTTCTTCACTGAGGTAGCTTCTGATGACCGGATATATAATTGGTATCTAGGTAGCATATTGCGGTACACAATGGAAGCCTGTTCTGCCTCCGTTGGTGGATGAGTCAGTCTTTTAAATAGTGTCTGAAGACTAATGATAAAATCTAAAA
>JAAEAF010003144.1:0-129519 GCA_011037195.1 Triatoma infestans | reverse complement strand
GACTGTAATGACCTCATGTGTGACCGTGTGAAGTTTGGATGAGCAGTAAGTGACTGTAACGACCTCATGTGTGACCGTGTGAAGTTTGGAAACAAAAAAATCTTGAAAACAGTTTTTTAGAAAATCGCAAAAATACAATTCAAAACATTTCAATAAAGTCAAGCTCAAGTTTGACGAATTTTCACAGAAAACTCAGGGTTGATTCTAAAGTAGTAGATAATAAGAAGGTTTTAGCTCCCCGGGACTTTTTTATATCTGAGATATTTTGTGTTCACACACATAACATTCTAATGTATGACACGATGTTGATAACAAGTGAATGAGAAAGAAATGCAAACCATCTTCCAATTTTGTTATGGTAACCAACTTATGATGGTATTCCATTAGACAGTGCAATTATTGAATTATGTACTGCGCCCTAAGCTTACCTAATTAATTTCATTTAATCCTTGTTAGTAGTATGCTATAAATGTTGTCATTACCAACAGGTATTCTAGTGGACTGGTGTACGCTCCCTTTGCTCAGTGGTTAGTGCTGTCGCCTCTGTTGCGACCGATCGTGGTCCAGTTCTTATAGTGTTCAAACGGCATATACCCATTATTTGGAACTTACAATTAGTAGTTGAACTTGATTGTATCATAGGAACGGTGCAACTTTCTGGCTCATCCCTTTTAGCATTAAAGTTGTCGGACAGGGATGGCTGCCCCTTTCAAGGGCTGTCTCTAGAGTATAGTTTTAATCTTAACTGGTCCGGGATCGACAAGAATTGTATGTACACACTTCTGGCTCAAACATATTGTGGAATAATCTTTTAAAAGAGATATAATTGCGATTATGTCCAGATGGTCCACTTTCCATTGCGGCAAACACTGGAATAGTGGACACAACTAATAGAAATTTTTCTTAAAATTATCAGAGTCAAAATGACAGATCAGTTGTCGGTTATCATGTAAAATTTATTCCCATGAAAAATGGTGAAAATCTGTACTTTGGGGGACGGGTGCATAGAAAAACCACATTGAGAACAGAATAAAGACTTGACCAACGTTTCCTAACGTGTCATCCTAAACGCAGGAGGAAGTCAGGAACAAGTCTTGTGCGTATGCTTGAAGAATATAGCCTTAATGAATTCGTCTGACTTACATGAACTTCTCCTTTCATGATGTTGCTCATTTGACGAACCTACATCATCTTAAACCAGTGGCATATCTAGTACATATGCCTCTAGATGAGATATACCATAACCAGATATGTTTGTGCTAATTACCTTAACCCAAGATAAAGTTGGTGCCGTCCATATTTATCTAACTTTTATCAAGTAATAATTCTAAGTAATAAGTAATGCAATGCCGATTTTTCAAGGCAGGCTTGGTGTCGTACCAAGTTAGGTGTCGTGGATGGGGGCGGAAGCACCTACTTTACAATTACATTTTTTGAACGAATATAAAATTTAGCATTTATACGCGGAACTCGAACTGGGGACCTCCCACTTACAAGTCCATGCTCATAACTAGTACACCATCACCCGCCCCTAATTCTAAGTAATATAAACCCATATTTACTATGAAAGAAAAGTTTTGTCTGATATAAGAAAAATGTTTATGTAGGCTTACTGAAAAAGTTTTTGAGAATTTCTGAAGTGGGAAATACTGTCTAAAAGAAAAACTAAAGGGAAAACCCATAGAAAGAAGAGAAAGAAAAGAAATAGAAGAGTGTAAAGTTGAAACCGCTATTTAATCAAGTTAAAAGTTATCTTGGAAGGGAAACCCCGTTTTTCCTCCAGCTGAGGCCACATAGATCTAGTGGTACGAAAAGGTCACCCATTTTCCCATACCCCATTTAGCAATAGCAAACCACTGTAGACACTCTGGGTCCGTACGAATATTACATGGATAATATTTCTACAGGGTGAAAAACTTTGTACTAACCACCCCACCCTCAGCCCATATTTTCCACAACTTGGACATATAATACCAAATACCTATTATAGTGCCCTCTAGCGAGCTTACAAAGTACTTTTTATACTCGTTTGTACCAATATCTTTTTCACTTTTACAAGGTCCATAATCTGATATGAAACTAAACTTTCTCTCATGCAATTCTCACAGTTCTGAGATAGATAAATTTCCTTGAATTACGGAATTTTCACTAAACTTACCGTATGTTCATCAAGTAAATTATTGTTGAAGAGAGATGGCATTGTAGAAGAAAACCGCCCTAAATTCTCAAAAAAAAAAACTCCAAAATACAATTTTTTCTGGAAAAATGAGTGAGGGAATATAACTACCAAGTTTAAGAAGAATGGATTACTTCGTATCAGTCTTGATGATTTTATCGGAATTATGTGACAGACTGTACACTTTACTTATTCACTTTCTTCTACACCTAGTCAGAGGAACTATTGTGATTGGGTCAAATTTTCGATATCGAGTTTTTACGGATATACACGTCTTAAGGTCTCTTGAGTGGTTTTTAGAAATTGGTCTACCTCTGTGTGTATGTGTGTGTGTGTGGTCAGCATAGCTCAAAAGCCAGTTTAAAATAAATTGGTCAGTCGAACTGCACCCTAGTGTTAATTGCAATATTGGAAAGTCGCGTGAGCGTTTTACGCCAGGATGTTTATTATTTTGTAAGCAGTTGTAGTGTTCATGCAGTTGTAGTGTTCATGCAGTTGTAGTATTCGTGCAGTTGCAAACTTCAAAATAAAATAAAAAATTCAAAATATATTCTAATTCACTCACCAACTTATCCAAAATCCTTATCATGGAAATTCCACTCCTTTTGGTTAGCGCTTGTTTAGTATGTTTCATGAATTACAAAGTTACCACAGCTACAAGTCAAGATGGCAGCAACACAAGATTTCAGGCAAAGCCGATGCGACTTTACTGTTTTTTACTCCGAATTTCCATCATTTTCTCGAAAACAGCTCTAAAGATTTTCTTTAAACTTCGTATGCTATCTACACACATCAATACCTATCACTTTTGTTTGAATCATTTTCCCGGGAAAATTGTCTTTTCAGGGATTGGGGGGGGGCAGTAGCGTTATGTTTTCCTCTGAAGTATAAATTCAGGATAAAAAGGTTTTACCACCTACATAATATTAATATTCATTTGAAATGTTGAGAGAATTCCAAATTTGAAGAATAGCGGTTATCCGGAAGTGCGATTTTTTGAGTTTTTAAGAATTTTCTCGAAAACGACTACAACGACTTCCTGTAAACTTGGTATGCTAACTTCACAGATGAAAAGCGTATTACTTTTATTTGCAATGTTTTCTCCCAAAAAATTGGTTTGGACAGTTGTGCGGAATTTGTGTCGTTAATTTCAAATGTTATATTTAGTTGGTTCAGTGCTTTTGTAATGGTCATGATATAAACATCACTTACTCTACTTGGCAAGATTAGACTCTACTTTTCAATCCCCCGCCATCTCTATATTCATGTTAGGAGGACAAATAACATAAAATCTGAGTTTAAGCAAATTTTGTCATTTTAAATAAAATTCTATTAAAAGGAGTTAGAGAAAGTTGTGCGATTGTTTCACAACAGATTTTTTTCTGTTCCTAAAGATGAATACCGGATATAATTGCCAAGAATGAGCTAAGGAACTGAACAGAGATGTAGTCAGTAAGTGTCGAAATTAAACAATTAAATGCATTAAATGCAATTATAATAAATTATTATACAAGAAAATGGAACTTTTTAAACTTGTGCTCCGGAATAGTGATATTAAAAAGTCTGTGCTTGACTCTGATGCTATGCACACAAATCGATCTAGGATATCTTTGACAAGAATTGTATGTCAAACAGGTATGGACTTTCGCAATTCGTGGTGGCAGATGAAGGCATTAATTGCCTGGCGATCATAATAATAAGCGACGATCTGTGATGCTATTTTGCTAGTTTTTTTTTTTTTAACCTATTTAGTAGAGTCGTCGCATTTCCGGTTGATCCAGAACCGCCGCAATTCTGATCGAAACTTTCGGATACAATAATAGTTAAATAGACGAAGTATTAAGTTTGACAAAACACACACGCAGAAGGTCCGCTAAAAACCTTTTATTTTGACGTCGTGACCTAAAATTTAGAAAAATCAATTTGGGAAATTTCAAACGAATGCAGAATTTCCTAGTAGCAAAATAGAAATTTAAAAAGTTGGAAAAATAGAAGTTGATAAAACTTTGTTCCTGTTTTTATCCAACGAATATTACAGAAGGGAAATGTGTGGGTGTATAACTCTTCATGTTCCGTTTATCTATGGCACCACATCATTCTGTTTAATGATGGTGAATAGGTTGTCTTCCCCACGATGGTACATTAGACACAGGCTGTCAACATTTGTACAACTTTAGATTTTAAATTTACCCAAAGAGTATAAAACTCGCTTTGGTTTTTGTTTCTATGAATGAATTCTGTAACACCATACATGCAATCAAGCAAACACATATTTCACTGCATTGTGACTCATTACTTCTGGAATCTAAAGTTGGGAGAATCCAAAAGTTAGCCCTGTTGAAAGGGACAGTTGGAATAGCAAATACAGCTAACACAAAGTTAATACAGCTGGATAGACAAAGTTAAGTAATTGAGTTTCTCGCGTGTCTAGACTTGGGTATTCATTTCGCTTGGGTACGGACATGCGCAGTACGGATGATGGAATTCCTGGTATTCTAGAGGTTGCCAGCTTTTTGGACGACTAACAGAAAAAAAAAACCTTGTGTGAAACACTCACACGACTTTCACTTACTCTCATTAATACAAATTAATCAAAATTTGTTTGTTTAAATTGCAACGTTACAATGTTTAGTTCAGCTGGCCATAAATATGCTGGTGGGGATTTTACTTGTATAACGGAGTGGTCTTATACATCAAAACCAACAAGGAAATTTTTTTGTTTTTGATCTTTATTCATGCTACAATCAGCGCGCTAGCGCTACAAATAACAATTATACAAAGAACATAAATACAAATGAATGGAGAAGCTACCCAACAGTAACACTCCAAAACTATACAAAATCACTATTGACTCTCTTCACTTGAGAGAAGATCACGAGGCCATTGTCTTTTAAGACGTCTAGGAGGTTTATTAGGAAGTGCTCGAGAAGACAGGTGTTGAATTAAAGGGTTTGTGTGAGTCTGTAGGTTAATATGGAATTTCCTGTAACGGGTTTGGGCGACTTGAGCAATGAACGGTATATTAAGATCAGTATGTATGGTTCGGTTGGAGACGTAAAAAGGAGCGTTCACAATGTTACGGAGGATTCTGGATTGTAGGGATTGGAGTCTTTGGAGATTTGAGCTTTTGGTTGAACCCCATAGTTTATCCCGTACGTCCAGATAGACTTTAAAATAGATGTATGAATTAGTCTTTTGTTGTCTAGGGAGAGTTTACACTGTTGTCCAGTAGTCTTTTAAATTGTCGAAAGCGTTTGTATAGTTCTATTTTTTAAGTCGCTTGTGAGGATTCCAAGTGTTATTATTACTATTTGTCTGTAGGGAGGGAAACCCTACGCTATTCGAAGCCTCACTGGGCCCATATAGCTACCCCAAGAAAAACAACAACAAACCGGGTCTAGAACAAAAACCCAGACCCGGATCTAAACCATCTAAGATTCACCGCAGTCCAAATAAATCGGACAATAACCTTAAGCGGAAATAGCCTAAGCTCTTCCACAGACATCTTATTCCGACCAAATGTTCTGAACCTAATTTCCTCACAACCTAGGCAATCAGTCATAAGATGGATGGGTGTTTCCTCCTCTGTCTCCAGACTCTACAAAATGGATCCGGCATGAGCCCCATTATGTAGAGATGCCTTCTTAAATCACAATGTCCAGTAAGAGATCCAACCAGATGCCTGAGTGCGCTCGTGAAAAACAAAGCAACGTCTCACTAATGGCCTGGTCCGGACCACCGATGAGCATTTTGGACTGCCGAAAACCAACTCAGCTCATACATAAGGATGAATGCGGTGAAGATGTCCATGACTGGAAGCCTGACAGACATGTCCCAGAAGACGCCAACAGCAGACTGGGGACCAATGAAAGGAAGAGAGGCGCCTAATTTGGCAAACCTGTCCACCTCCTAATTCCCGAAAATCCCCATGTGGGGATTCCCCTCCTCATTCCCCATGTGACCTGGCACCCAGACTAGAAGCACATCCTTCAGAGAAGAAAGCTCTTTCAGTCTTTTAGAACATTCTAACACCAACCTGGAAGTGAAGACACATGAACTCAGCGCCTTCAGCGCAGCCTGGCTGTCCGAGCAGATACATACCCTCTCATCCAAGACACAACAAAGAATAGCATAAACCTCAGTCTGGAAGACCGTTCACCAAGAGATACTGCCAAATGATCTCCGGCCTCAAAATAGACCGCAGCTCCAGACCTACCATCCATTCTGGAACCGTCCGTGTAACACCAGAAGTAATTATCAGGTATCACGCCAGACGGACCCAATCTTGAACAGTCTTCGATAGAGGGTAACCTACACTGTAAGAATGCTCGAAAACAAAAGTCTTCAACATTCTATCAGAAGGAAAACCTGTAACAGGAACCTTCAAAACCATCTCGCGATGAATGGTAGAGTGACCATATCGCTTAACCTGCCAAAAACCTGCCTGTTTTATTCTATAACAGGCTTTCATTGCCACAGTTTTCACCTCTACAAAGAGCAGTGGAATTCCCAATAAAGACTCCATTGCAACTGATGGCGTGGTCCACCTCGCACCGGTCACCGCCAGACAAGCCAAGCGTTGAATACCCTCAAGCAGCAGTCTAGCGGATCTTATCTCAATGCGTCGCCACCATACCACAGCCGCATATAACAACCTAGGTTTGATAACCATATCGTAAATCCAAAACATCAACTTGGGAGTAATCCCCCAATATTCCTACCTACGATTCTTCGACATTGCCAAAAGGAAATAATTGCCTTTTGGTGTTGTGTCTTAACATGTTCCGACCAATTTAATTTGCTGTCAAGAATCACTCCAAGAAACTTCACTGATTTGCAAATCTGAACAGAAGTTCCTAATAACCTAGGAGGTTTTAATCCTACGATCTTCCTCCTATTAGTAAATAAAATCACCCGGGTCTTACTGGGACTGATTGAAAGACCTTTATCCTGAGTCCAATCATACACCATATTGAGGGCACATTGCATTAAGTCTAAGATAGTAGTCACACATCGCCCCATCAATAAAATAACATCATAATCGGCATATGCCTGTACATAGAATCTCGATGAGTTCATCCTGGTTAACAGTTCATCCATGACAGCACACCATAGCTTTGGTGAGAGACAATCTTCTTGAGGACACCCTCTCCCTCTCCCACAACCATAGTGCGCGTACCTATAGAAACCTGTATAACTCTACTCCTTAAATAAATACCTATCCAGTTAATTAAATTGGTTCTATACCTTTTCGACCTACGGAATCTTCAAGAGCATCAAACGATACTCTGTCAAATGCCCCTTCAACATCAAAGAAGCTCCTTAAAGCATATTCCTTTGTCTCTAGAGCAGATTCTTTCCTACCGATCAGACAATGCAAAGCAGTCTCTGTCCATTTTACTACAGTATAAGCATGTTGGTTTGGATGGAGTGGATGGTCCTTCAATGAACCATCAGTAATATACCTATCCACCAACCTTTCCAAAGTTTTTAGAAGGAAAGGCATAAGACTTATAGGTCTAAATGCCTTAGGGTCAGAGTAGTCACTTCTTCCTGGTTTAGGAATAAAGACCACCCTAACTTCCTTCAAAATGTCGGCACATAACCAAACATTAAACAACCTTTAAAAATCCTTATCAACACCTTCATCAGTATTTTCCACCATTTTGTAGCTGACAGGGACAAACTCCATCAGTTCCAGGGGACTTAAATGGTGAGAAAATTTGCACTGCTCACACCACTCTAACCATAGTAACTACCTCGTCCACGGTAGCCAGGTCACTAGGTTCTAGCTTCCTTCCACCAATCGCAGGCGAAGCAGTGCTGTTGTTGTTTATGTTATCCGGGAAATGGGTATTAAGCAATGTCTCCATTTCTCCTCCTGTAAAGGAACCGTCAGGATTCTTAAAGTACGCAACTGACAGTCCTTATCCTTACCAAGAATCCGTACTAGCCTAGATGTCTCTTGAGTCGAATTTAGATCCTCGCAAAATGATATCCAAGAGTTTCTTTTAGCTTTACTTAAAGCACATTTATATGCTTTTTTTAAACTATTGTAACTATCCCATGATTCTGAAAAATCGGTTGGGACAGCCTTCCTATAAGAGGGAGCATCTTCTGACGAAGATGACCACCAGGGGTTCCTACTACCACTAACCAACTTGGGAGGACAGGTCTCTTCGAATGAAGACTTAATGTGTTCACGTAGAATACCAGCCTCTTTTTCCAATTCAGTAATATCACTAAGAGCACTAGACTGGATAATCATTGTATCTCCTAGAAGTCTAGAATAAGAATTCCAATCCGCCCTTCTGGAGTTCCTTTAGGTAGCCATGGTGATTGGATCAATCCCCAGACTAATCCTAATAATCCTGTGGTCAGAAATAGAAGCTTCCGAACTTACCCTCCAATCTCTAATCAGTTTATTAATATTTCTAGAAGCAAGAGTAATATCAATAACTTGTCTTCTAATCCTAGTTGCAAAAGTGGATTCAGAACCCTTATTTACAACATCCAGCTCAGTACCCATCAAGAAGTCCATGACAGCATGACCCCTAGTATTGATATCGCTGCTGCCCCAGACAACATGGTGTGCATTTGCATAACAACCTACCTAGGTGTGATGCTGGAATCCGTAAGCCGTACCAAATCTACTAATTTCTGCGGAGGAGGAGAGGGATGATCATAGGGGAAATAGGCCGAGGCCGCCACCACCACATCAAGAAATCGGCCACCAATCCCCAGAGCAACCCTCACCGCCACCAGATCCCTAGAGCAAAACTGTCTGAGCAGAACGGCGCCGACATCTCTAATAATGCAAATACATGCTCTAGGTGTGTCCCCGCCATCCGCAACAAACAGCCTGCCATTGACCGCACTCAAAGTTCGAACCAATCCTTTATAAGCATAGGGTTCTTGGATAAGTGTAAAATATGTATGCAACCCAGCAATACGGCGGCACAAATTAGCCGTTGCATCTTTGCTATGCTGCAAGTTAACCTGAATCATTTCTACCCTGTCAATCATAGTGATAAGTCGTAAGAAATGGAACTTCTGACATACTTGATAGCAGGAAGGAACAAAAATAAATAAATAATAATAATAATCAAATAGATAATTAAATATAAATAAATAAATAATAAAAATAAAGAAATAAATAAAAATAAAAATAACTGCCTCACATATCTCTCCTTTTCCTTTGACCACGTTTCAAACACAAGTCCTCCGCAGCTCCTCTTGACACTTTCTTATCCATCTCAATCCTTCCCTGCCTCTGGATATTTTTCCAGATTCCCACCCATTAGTGCATCCAGATCCTGGTCACCCGACCCTAGATGTACCTAATCCAGAGGTGGGGGTAATACCACCCTGTTCAGTGGAAATTCTCAGTTATTCGAATGATCCCAAAACCAAACAAACCGCGTCACCTTCCTATATCCTATCGTCCTATTAGCCTGCTACCAATCCTTGGAAAAATATTTGAAAGACTCCTACTAAAACAGATACTTCCTCTCCTTGAGACCGCTAACTTCATCCCAGAACATCAATTTGGTTTTAGGAAAAACATTCAACGCTCCAGCAATGTCATCGCGTTGTGCACACCATAGCTTGCTCTCTTGAGCGGAGAGAATGCTGCTCGGGTGTTTTCCTCCATGTGAAGCAAGCCTTCGATCGGGTTGGCACCTCGGGCTGCTCTCGAAGCTTAAGAGCGCCCTTCCTTCTACACTTTACCTTATCCTTAAGTCATACCTCTCTGATCGTTACTTCCAAGTGATGGTTGGATCCTCTCTTTTTCTCTACCAAAGGGTCCAAGCAGGTGACCCTAGGGAGCATCTTGGGCCTTATCCTTTATACAGTATACACGGCAGATATTCCGACTAATCCTAAAACCTTCCTTTCCACCTATGCAGATGATACTGCTATGCTCTCCTCAGATCCCGACCCAGTGACATCCCATAGAAATATTCAGAATCATCTTATTATTTTGGAGAGATGGTTCAAAAAATGGAAAATCAAATTAAACGAAAGCAAAAATCAACATGTTACCCTTACCCTACGAAGAATTACTTCTCCCCCTCTCTATTACAACCAGTCTCCTCTTCCAGTCTCTGATGTAGTACGCTACCTTGGGATGTACATCGATAAAAGACTTACTTGGAACCCATACACGACTCAAAAGACAAGAAATGAACACTCGCTATAGACAACTAAAACGACTCCGATACAAAAGTCTAGACTGTCACTACACAACAAACGATTAATTTACCCTTCACTCATCAAACCCATCTGGACATATGGCATCGAACTGTGGGGTTCAGCCAAGGGTTCCAACCTCAATCGCATCCAATCCCTACAATCCAAGATCCTTCGACAATAGTTAACGCTCCTTATTATCCACAGACCCCAATCAAACCATCCACAGTGATCTAAAAATTCCTTTCCTACCACAAGTAACTAAAGTCAGATACAAGAAATTCCATAGTACCCTATCTTCACACCCCAATCCTCTAGTCCGACGCCTGTCATCCCGCACTCTACCCGACAACCCTCCTAGACGGCTTAAACGCCAATGGCCTCGCGATATCCTCTCTAGTGTCAGTGCTAGTGACAGTGAGTGACAAAATTGATTGGAGTGCTACCACTGGGTAGTGTCTCAACTCTGTAATTTTTATTTTTATTTTATTTAATTTATTTATTTATTTTTCTTCTTCTTTTTATTGCATATATATTTTTTACATAGAATTTTCATATCTGTTTATGGCACTATGCTGCCGTTGTAAATTTCAAAATAATAATAAAAAAAAAAGAAAAAAAAGTAAGAAATGAAAAATAATTTTTAAAAACAGAAATAATATTAAAAGCATATTGTTACATATTTGTTAATTGGAAGCTTCGCTAACTTTTACAACCCTACATGACATCACGAAACGAAAGAAAGTTCTTGGATTAAAGGGTTATGCTGGTCTGGGATGGATGCATGGAATTTTTTGTTTCGGCATAAAATAAGGTCGTGGATAAAAGGGATATTCAGGCCTTTCTGAATAATGGAAATAGATACACAAAACACAGCGTTAGTGATTTTACGAAAGATTTTGGATTGGAGGGTTTGTAGTCGGAGGTAAAAATAACGGGCGCTTCATGACATGTGAAGATAGCGGTTAAGGAAAATATGGAGGTGCTTAGTTGGTAGGAATATCGCTTGAGTATGTTGTGTAAAGTATTGGTCCTAGGATGCTTCCTTGAGAGACTCCTGCCTTCACGGGATAATAATGGGAAAGGACAGTTTTCTCAGAAACATTTTTTTTTTTTAATCTTTTTATATTTCAAAGATACATGATTGGAGAAAAGCCGACAGAAACCAAAGTTTTAAGAAATAGGCGTGAGGAAAAGGAAAATAAAATAGAACAGACTTTTTTCCGGGCTGGTTGAAGACAACTAGTTCAAAGTTCAAAAAGAAATTGTTTGTGTGTAGGTTGTGTATGTTTGTGTGTTCATCACGAGCCGGTGTCCAACTGAATGGTTTCCCCCCTTTTCAAATTAGTTTATATCATTTCCTCGGCGGATCCTCTCTGTTTTCCTGTTATCGCCTCTTAGTGGTTCTATTTCCCGTAAGTGAAGGCCCCTATCTCCCACTCCCATTCACAAACACCATCAAGGTCATGGAAACTAAGTTTTCTTCTAGAGGTACGCGATCTACATGAAGGTGGAGGTGTTAGCGGGGTCTAGTTAGCGGTCTAGATGGATGAAGGGGTTTTATCGTTTGAATTTCCACAGGAACGGGGTGTGTTTGGAATTGTGGCCACCTTGCCTGCCAACATAGCAAAAAAAGAAAAAACTGTTTTGCCGTTCTTTTTACACGCTCGTCTTTTTACTCGCTTTTCTATCCCTGCTTGCTCTAACCTTTCCCATGAGAGTTGCTCAATATACTTTAGTTCTGGTGATAACATCTTAGTTTGATTACTTTAAAAGTGAATAACTTGATTTAAGAACTCTATCCTTTCTTTGCTTTTTACTTACTTTATCTCAAACCACCTTACTTCAAAACCAAGGTATTGGTTAGCTATTTTTAGTACCTAATCTACCAATGATGATTGATTGATCAAAAACTCTCAATTTCTTATCTGTTAATGATTACTGCGCTAAATAGAAAATATTCCTAAGGTATAAAATTTTGTAAATTAAATTTTCATCAGAAATACATAATGTATCCCAAATGCGAAAAAAAATTTGTTTAGGGTAATTTTTTCGGATCTGAACGAAAATTTTGGTCTAAATCTAAAAGTCAACCGAAAGTTCGATGTTACTATTATTTTTTTCTTCATCAGTTTTTTGCGATTGTCTCCAAAGCGGTTTCAACGATTTGTTTGAAACTTCTTCCAACATCACTTATAAATCCAGGAAAATTTATTTTTGGAAGCTCTAGAGAATCTGAAGAATTCAACGTTAAGATTTCCACTGCTTTAAGATAAATGGGTAGATAACAGTGAGGAGCTTAAAGGAGTGAGAGCCGGTGTGTATGGGGCCAATCCGAGTGTGACATCTCGGTAAGCCTAGATAAGCTAGCCACAGTCTTTCACCAGAGCTAGCTGCAATAATTACCTGTTCTACTGAGAGTACAAAAGTCTAGAGTCATCATTTACTCAGATAGCCAGGCGCCGTTGCGAGCAATTATCTTGTATCAGGTCAGCTCGTTACAGTCATTTATCAACAATTCTAAAAACTTCAAAAACTTATTCTGTAAAATCGCACTTCCGGTTAACCAATGTCCTTCAAATTTGGAATTCTAGCAATGTTCCTAATATACCTTAATATTATATAGTGGGCAGAATCGTAAATACTTAGTGTTATTTTAAAAGAATGCTTAACGTTGCTGCTCCCCCAGAACCCCTCAAAATGCATAGGAAAATGTTGCAAATAATGGTGATAGTGAAAGAAATTATGTGTGCAGAGATATAGGAAGTTTAAAGAAAATTGTTGCAGCCACATTTGAGAAAATCAAAATACTCTTCAGTAATATAATTGATCGAATCTCAAGTTCACTGTATTTCTCCATCAAGCTCAGAAGTGGGCAAACTATGGAGCGCATCTAGGAACTGAAAGGAAAGTTAAAGAGTGTAGAGATTAGTTCAACCGCCTGTATAAAAAGGCCTGAATCTCACAGAAGATCATCAATCATTTAATCATTTTAGTCAACCTACTGGGAAATTACAGAAAGTAAAATTTGGAAATTGGTTTATTCTGAATTACAAAAAAAAAGTTATTTTGTAAAACATTTCGTTTTTGTTCCATTCAGTGGAGTGACGTATGTTATTACAACATATAACATGGCATTAAATTTGCGGATTACAGTAATAAATGAGGACCTGTCTTGTATACGTACGAATACGAAATGCAATTTATTGCAAACTATAGTATTGGTAGTTTGCGGGAATAAAACAGATAGTAACCAACCGAAAAGTAAATGGAACTAGGACTTCTGCGGCCACATATCTGTCTGTCTGTAGGTCTGTGTGTGTGTGTCTGGATGCATCATACAAGACTATAAACCAGTGATGTTACAAGTTCTGTATATGTTATTTCTCTAAATCCGCTCTCGTTTAACCACACACATACAGACGCACACACCTACACACACAAATGATATATATATATATAAAATTATACTCAACAAAACGTATGTGCCTGTTTGTTATTGTGGTTTTGTGTTTGTAAATTTTCTTGTTTAATTTACAAACAAGCCACCGCCTTCTATATGTATGTTGGCAGCAGCAACAGCTCCAGGCCCTAGTTTGAATTTCACTAACATATACACAATACTAGAAACAAGAAATCATATACTACTATCTCCCCCCCCCCCTGTAGGTTTATAACACATCCAAATACTAAACATTCACCCTTAACCAACCGTTGAGTGCCTCTCTCCCTCTCACTCACTGTTCCTAGCTTTCTATCCTCAGTATTCTTAACCCCACCATTTCGCTACATAACGATAATCAATCTTGAAAGCGGATGTCAGTTTTGATTTCATTTTCTTACAATATTAACTACTTGACTTGAATTGTAGTTTGTCAAGAGTACTTTCTTTACATTAACATCGCTATTCATATACATCTAGATTTCCTTGTATTTCCATTAAAAATTAAATTCCATTTGCTTGGTTTATAAAGCGGCATTTTTTGAACCAATTACGACATTGTCAGGATTGTTTGTTGAAGAAGTTTGGGTGTCGTTGTAGTCAGCGTATCCGGGCTGAAGATGGAACGTGGTGGGGCTAGTGCTTCAAGATGATGGTTCGCCCATGGATGTTGGATTTTATTGAAAGAGTGCATTAAAAAGCCACACCAACTACGACCTGAAAAATCTATGTGAATCTTTAGGTACTAAATCGTATGTAAAAATCGAACCCAGGACCTCCGCGATGCTAGGCTAGCGCGCTACCATTGAGGTAATCCCTTCCTTCCCCCTGCTTACGCCAATTAACTAGGGACGAAGACCCCAGTTTTTATACGGTATTTGTCCTTATCTGCAAAGGTTAGGGTGTATTTAGTTTGGTATTGTGTACTGATCTGACGAAGTGGATGGCTTACTGAGTTGTGGTAACCCGTGGGGTCGCTACTCCCCAAGTAACTGTATGCAGCAGATTTCCCCTTGCGGGCACGTGCCTTAAATAAGAGACTTTTAAATAGGAAAACATAATCACATTTCTTCTCCAAAAGCCGCCTTAAATGAACTTTTCCAGAGAAGTGTTTCAAATAAAAGTTGTAGCTCTTAATATGTTTAGTTGTTATTCCAAGTTTAAGGAAAACTGTAAGAGCATTTTCCACATATCGCAAAAAATGTAAAAAATTCACTCAGGTTGTGTAATTTTCACAGATAATTTACTGTCGGCCATCCCATGGTGATAACCAAAAGGATTGTCAAATGTCAAATTTGAACTTTCTGCTATTTTTCGTTTTTGAGCTATTGAGCTATTGAGCTCTGCTGTTCACATACACGTACATACATACACACATACACACATACCTAGACCCCTTTTGTGCATTTCATTCTATAAACATCAAATCTTAAAATCACTTCATTCTGTCATTAAGGTGAAATGCGAAATTTTCGTTATTTACTTAACAAGTGACAGTACTCGGGGATATTTGAAATTTGGCCTCCTTTATCTCACTTTCTAATACCTAAATATACAAGAAATTTTTAGAATTATGATTACTAAAATTCATATTCTTATCTGCATCCCTGTATCTAAGTTTAAATTTCCGAATATGCATCCCTTGGAAACTCCCGAATCCGCAGTGTTTCACATAAGGTTTGTTTCAACAAACAGTTTCTGATTAGAAGCCAATTGAGTTCTGATGACCATTAGCACGCATGCGCGGGCTGTGATTGGTTTGTGTTTAATTTGAATTGGAATGTTGTTGGAGCGGTTTTTTGTTACTTAAAAAAATTATTTAAACTTAAAACCTTCTAATAACTTTCCTGCATTGAGTAAAGTAAAGGCAACTTATTACGCAAGTCCGGACTATTAGTAGGCAAATAGAGCCTCGTACTGTACTGTTCAATCACAACCTAGTTTCAAACTGTTTTTTTTTTAATTTAAGGCGCATCAACATGTTTGGTCACTGGCGCCCGGAGCCTTCTCAGTGCACTGTCGGCCTCCGGACAGTGTTCTGTCGCTACAGACAACACTGTCCATCACTGGATAGTGAGCTGTAGAGGCTCCACTACATATATGCATATGTTCTAGTAACTGTATACTATAACCACGGAAAACTATATTTGTTAACTAGCTTAATTACATAACAAATTGGACAATATAGTATAACCGGAAATGTGACATTACAGAATGCGCTCTAGTTATGCGCCATCTTTTAAAAAACAGCTTCATTTTTTTCACAGATTTCCCTCAAACCTAACCTTACCTACATTTAACCGGTTATTTTTATTTGAAACATTTTTCCGGGAAAGATGGTTTTTAGGGAGGTTTCGGGTGAGGTTAGCTTCCCCGATAAATACTAGTACACAATCACCATCTGTAAGGAATTCAGGCTTAAAAAAAATTTGTCAAACAGAACCGTGCGAATTTTATAAGAGAAAGTCGGTGTGAGTGTTTCACACCATACCTGTATCACAAACAAATCTTCTAAACTTATATAGTAAGAAAATTGAATTTGATGAAATTCTCGATTGAAAAATAATACTATTCCTTTACTAAGGTCAAGGGAAATCTGATGTGAAACAATCACACGTCGTTCTCTTACTGTAACTATTAAAATTCTGGCAAATTTTCCTCAAACTCGGAATTTTACTATAAGTTTACTTGACCTTGACCTTCAGTTTTTTGGCCAAAAGGATTACTTAAAGAAACTATATTGCAACAAACCTATGTCAACGCTAAAAAAAACTTGTGGAAGCAATTTAAATTCAATCCTAACTCACAAAGCCTTAGAATTCCCATAAACATCTATTATAAACAATAAATATTTCAAACAAAAGTGATAGATTTAAACTTTAACATTTCAACCAAAAAAAGAATCATGAGGGCCATTTTCGAGACAATCGCGAAATGCTAATAAAAAAACATTTAATAATGTCGCAATTTCTTCAGACCCTTTCGCTAAAAATTTTTTTTTCGAACCTATGGGTCTCCTCAAAATTTGTATTTCCATCAAAGATTCAATTTTGGCACGATCTTCCTTCCACAGAGTTCCTCTCACAGTAGGAAGAGAATGTAATAGAAGTTCTAAAAGAAGAAATACCAAACTAGGCTATAAAGGAAGAAATAATGAATCCTAGTTTGAAATTTATATTCCTTACGGTGTTCAGCCAGAAATACCCATTATTTCTAAACATTGCCCCATTAGAAGGGGATGATACCAGCGGTAACAGCCCCACACTTCACCGACCAAACAGTTGGGAACACATACTTCCCTGGCTTTTCCTCTTATCTTAAAGTCATTATCTTTTTCCTACACACTATTCTGGATCATCAATATTCTTTACGCTCATCCTTCTCTTTGCTAAACCCGTGTGTGTACTGTAATACTTACTATTGTGATGTCGAGGAGGAGTAGAGAGGTTTATAATACATTGTTTAGAACTCCTAACGGGCAAACTCTCCAACAACTAACTGAGTTCGCTACACGCAATATATACATATATACTTGGTTTTATATGTGTGGCTAATTTAGTAGACGTTACTAAAATACTGGACAAGTCCAGAATTGAACATTAGGTTTTGTGGTGTTTGTGCCGCTATATCTTATTTTCATAGCTTGTCGCAGAGAAATAGTTGTACACAATTCTAGGAAAATTAGCTTGCCTTATACCGAAATAGCAAGAAAGAAAGGGAACATTAAATATGTTTTTGGTCAGGATGACATCCGATGAAAATCGGTTGACAGATTTTCTTCACACTTGGAATTCTAGCAATGCATTTAGTCGCTATAATATTAAAGCTGCTGATGCACAGTAAATTCTATTGAAGTGGCACTTTAATGGGTACCTTAATTGCAACTTGCCCAGAAACCACCAAAAATAAATCCTCTTAGAATATTTAACGACGAGGTTGCCAGCTTTGCCACCAAACTTTGCACCAATAGTAGTTCTCCAATATTTGTCACGCCGACACTGTTTCAGATCTCACGGAAATCGAGCTCTGAATTCTCGCACTAATGGCAAGCTTATTAGCCACAAAAGTAACGCATGAAGTTTCGGAAAGTTATTTGCCCCTGCATATTGTATTCCGCAACCGTACGTTAAGGACGGCACACTCTGAACTGAATACTAAATCTATACTGGGTCAAAATGGGGCAGAATCGCCTTCCGTTTTTTTTTTAAAGAACGTTTTCATTATTTACAGTGGTATTGATGTTTTACTGCTAAGAATAATTAAACGTATATGAATGCCACTATCGAGGTAAAAATATTTAATTCAGTTTTGGATTTACTTTTCAGGTAAGTATGTACAATATATATCAGGACATGATCGGAAGTTTACGGTCAATAGCGTATTGCAAATAAGGACAGAGAAGGGATGCTTAGAAAATTATGTAGCGTACAGCATTGCAAATTGCGGTACACCAATTACTGAAGTGATAATTGCAGAGTGATTCTAAAGCGTCCAGCGACTATTACTATCGCTAACTACTGATAATTACTATAAATTAGTTACTCAATAATTGTCACTTAGCAATTCACTTATGACCACTTAATTATATTATTTTGTAATTAATATAATGATTTCCGTAGAAATAATTCCATGGAATTGGAAATGTTAATGATGTCCTGCATATTCTAATTAGCTCATATTATAATATATAGTGGCACCTCATAGCGGACGGGTAATTTTCAAGGTAAAGTTTTTTTTGCATTATTTATTGAGGCGTATAAGTTACGTAGATCAACATATTATTCTTATCTGAGGTGACTCCAGCAAGTAAACAAACCCCCACGCATTCTTATAATTGATATATATACAAGTGCATTAGTATTAAGAGAGATTCTCACACTCTTGTTCTAGCATTTGTACATCTGTGCTACTGTAGTTTGTATGTTCTAAATAAATTTGCTTTTTTAAAAAGAGTTTTCAAATTATAAAAGATATAACTGGCGCAGTCGGTAGGACCACCTCGAGTATATTTTCTCGGAAGTTCATAGCGAAAATTTGGCTTAGAATTAAATCCGTTTAAGGAAAATTTTACTTCAGTATTTCAATACTTAAGAGGTGTCCGGAAGAAAGAAGACTCAAGAGCATTCCTGTTGTCGGAGTTACAACCAGTAATCCAATCCGTTGAAACATCAGGCAAGCAGCAGACAAACAATTGGCTCCAGTAGGCGAGGATCAAAACATCGTCAGCAGCCAACCCCGCAATTGAAAATTGCAACAACAGTACTCACCGCAGTCAGCGTGCTAGTATTGTAAGTTATTACAATTTAAAATTTTAATAAAATAAAAATAAATTGAAATTTTTAAAAGAAAATAAAATAAATTTTTTAAATAAAAAGAAAATATAAGATAGATTTTTTTAAGAAAAGGAAAAATAAATAAATTGAGAAACTAACAATTATTTACTATTAAATTACGAGTGCATGAAATTTTGGATTGCATTAACATATATTATTTTGTAAAGATATTTTATTTGTTATATATTTGTAATTTTATTTAACCACACACAATGGCAAACAGTTTGGAACTTAAAACGATATTAGACACAGTCCCAACTTATGACGGGAATCCCAAAACATTATCACAATTTTTATTAAACATTGACGAGCTTAATGCTACACTAAATTCACTACAACCCCCACCGACCGTATTACAAAAACGTATAGTATTTTTGACAATAAAAAATAAAATAGTTGGAAAGGCAAATGAAGACTTGAGAAATCTTCAATTTAATACAGGGAAGAATTAAGAAACCGTTTAATAAATAGCTTCGCGGATCGCCAGGAACCCGCTAGCATAATGTTAAATATATTGCACAGTACACCTAGTAAAAATGTATTTAGTAGATTAAGAGAATTAAATGAAAAATTTAATTTATTTAGGGCAAAAGTAAATTTAATGGAAGGTACAGCAGAAAGTAAAGAATTTCTAATTAAATTCCAGGAAAATCTCGTAACACACCATTTTATTACTTCATTAAAGGACCCACTACGAAATAATTTAGCAACCCGTGGATCAAAACATTAATACATTTAGAACAATTAATAATTAATGACTTCCAATATTTAAATAACATCGCGGAAACACCCGTGCAAAAACAAAATTATAATAGGACAACACAACTAGTCCCAAAATTTACAAGAACTCCCTTTCCGAGTAAACCAGTTACTATACAACAAAGAAATTCGCAATGATCTACATCGATCAAACATTTTCATTCGAAATGATCAAACATTTCAAAGAAATTATCAAACCCAACCAACACCAATGTCGGTTCAAACAAGCACAAAACTGTGGAAACCACCCACACATAGGTACACACAACCTAATAACTATTTCACGCAACAAAACGCAAAATTTCCCAACCAAAATCCTAATTTTATAACAGAAGAATTGTTCAACAACGAAAACAATTTAGAAGAAGAATATCAAAATCCCTTAGCAAATAATGTCGAACAAATAGAAAATAATAATTCTTTCTTAGGGGAACCTCCCATACATTTAGAGGAGAAATCCTGAACATACAGTGTAATTCAAAACTCCCGTTTATAAAACTAAACGATTATTATATCTTATTAGACACAGGTTCATAAAAAAATTTAATTAGTAAAACATACGTATATAATAATAAATTAAAATTTAAAATTCACAAAGAAAATTTCGTATTTACAACAGCGACAGGCAAACAAACAGGAACAGAATTTGTTATAATTAATATTGAAGGAAAAGACATAAAATTTTATCTACATGACTTTCACTTACAATTTAATCTATTACTGGGCATCCCAGCAATTACAGATCTAAAGATAATACTAAATTTCCAAAACAGTACGGTACAAATTTTAAATAAAACTCTAAAATTTAAATACTTTGAAAAAACGGAACAAGAAAATACAGTTACACAAAATAAAAAAAAGAAACATCGAAAGAAACAAAAATTTGAATCAAATCACATAGAAACAGAAATAATTAAATTACGAACAGATCACCTAAATAAAGAGGAACAGACAGAATTATTTAAAGTTATTAATGAATTTAAAGAAATAATACCAAGAGAAAACCAACCACTTTCTCATATACACTCGATAAAACACGAGATTAAAACTACTGATGAAACACCAGTTTACACGAAATCGTACAGACATCCCCAACAATATAAGAGGAAATAAAAAAACAAGTAACGCAACTTTTAGAGGATGAAATAATCCAAGAATCAAAATCCCCATGGGCTTCACCCGCATTAATCGTCCCCAAAAAAGTAGATGCATCAGGAAAAAGAAAATTTAGAATGGTGATAGATTACCGAAAATTAAATTCAAAGACAGTAGACGACAAATTTCCAATCCCGAACATAACGGAAGTACTTGACCAAGTAGGTAGGAATATTTACTATACAACAATTGACCTCACCAGCGGTTACCACCAAATAGAAATGCATGAAAATTCGATTGAAAAAACAGCATTTAACACAGATTTAGGTCACTATGAATTTAAAAGATTACCCTTCGGTTTAAAGAATGCTTCAGCCACATTTCAAAGATTAATGAATTCCATTTTAAAAGATTATATAAATAAAATTTGTCTAGTATATTTAGACGATATAATAATATTAGGCACTTCTCTTCAAGAATATATACAGAACATAAGAAAAGTATTTTCAAAATTAAAAGAATTCAACCTCAAAATACAATTGGACAAATCGGAATTTTTAAAGAAAGAAGTAGCGTATCTAGGTCAGATAATTTCACAAAATTGGAATAAAACCAAATCCAGATAAAATTAAGGCAGTCAAGGAATTCCCAATTCCAAAAACACCCAAAGAGATAAAAGCATATTTAGGATTATTAGGCTATTACCGAAAATTTATCCCAAACTTTGCAAAACTAACAAAACCAATGGCAAAATGTTTAAAGAAAGGTAACAAAATAGACGTAACAAACACAGAATATAGAAACGCATTCGAAACAAGTAAAACCTTATTAATAAATGCCCCAATTTTGCAATATCCCGATTTTAAAAAAACATTTATTCTAACTTCAGACGCAAGCAATTACGCCATAGGAGCGGTATTAAGTCAAAATATCGACGGAAAAGATTTGCCAATAACATTTGCAAGTAGAACTTTAAATGACCACGAATTAAATTATTCCACTACAGAAAAAGAACCCCTAAGCATTGTTTGGAGCGCGAAATATTTTAGGCCTTACCTCTATGGTACAAAATTCACAATAAAAACAGATCATCGCCCTTTAGTTTGGCTGATGTCCCTAAAAGATCCCAATAGCAGACTCATGCGTTGGAAAATTCGACTAGACGAATTTAATTTTGAAATAGAATATAAAAAAGGAAAACTAAATTGTAACGCTGACGCCCTATCAAGAATAAGACCCCCGTTTGAAATAACAAAAACACAAGAAAACATTTTAAAAAACGCACAAAACATAATACATTTTATATTTGTTAAAAACATTCGCACTATTGAAAACATTGAAGAAACAATAAAAGAAATATTTAAAGAAACACACATAAAATTTACTATACATGTAACAAACATCACAAGCAGAAATCTACATAAACGACAATGAAAGTCTAATCCCAAATATAGATGAAGACGATTTAGAGACATGCCATTCAGCAGAGGAAAATGAATTTAACGGAATAACATACAAAGAGACATGCATAAACGTAGGAAAATTCCAAATCATAATACAAACACACGAGAATAATACACAAGTAAATTTGATAAAATTATTCGGACAAAGCAAACAAAGATTAACTATCAAACTAGACAAAAGAGACTTAAAAAATGAAATTTCAAATTTATTAAAGACTACCTAGTACCAAAAACCAATTACTATTGCCGAATAGACGAAGATATAATTCTAACAATAAATGAGGTGCTCCAATCACAATTCACAAAAGACTCTTACAAATTAATACAATGCGAAAACGTACTAACTGATGTGGAAAACACCGCGGATCAACTAGAAATTATCATGAATTACCACTTGGGAAAAACGAATCATAGAGGAATTTTAGAAACGTACATTCGATTAAAACGACAGTACTACTGGCCCAAATTACATGAAGACATTCAAAAATTTATCAATAATTGCGAAATATGCCAATTAAATAAATATGAAAGAAACCCATACAAACTTACAGATAACTTAACAAATACGCCTAAATACCCATTTGATATTATTCATATAGACATACTTACATTAGAAAATGAAAAATACCTAGCAATCATTGACGCTTTCTCGAAATTCGCCCAAATACACGCGCTAAAAACATTAAATGCGTCAGAAATAGTAGAAAAATTATTACAACATTTTAGTCAATACAAAATCCCAAATGAAATAACCTATGACAACGGTACAGAATTCAACAATAACTTAGTAAAAGAATTATTAAAATGATATAAAATTAAAGCTCACATGACATGTATAAACAATCCCAAAAGTAATGGAACAATAGAAAGATTCCATTCGACCCTAATAGAACATCTCAGAATTATCAATCAAACTGAAGAACTGAAAAAAGAGAACACAACAAATAAACTAAATTTTGCCATATTAGCGTATAACAATTCAATTAACACTAACTTATAATTCGCCCCTATCGAAATCTTATTCGGAGCGGATAAAGATAAAAACATATTTAATACGAAATCTACAATTGACGACTGTATGTTAAATTATAAAAATAAATTAAAAATCCTCCACGAGGAAATAAATAAAAAGATTAGTATAGAAAAAAATAAAAGATATTTAAAACAAAGGGAAACTGAGCCCCTACCAAACCAATTGCCGAATAAAATCCTAATAAAGGAAGGCAAAAGGAGAATCAACAAAGTTAGGAAACCGCTATATAAAGCGCATATTGCGGAAAATTATAATCCAAAATAGGAGTAGTAAAAGTAAGCCCAAATAAGAGGCCGCTGCATAGCAATAGCCGCAGAACTCGAACCCGTAAGTCAGAAGACAGGGCTAAATACATTAGAATTAGGGAATGTATATATATATATATATCTTACCTCTCAGTACTCATATTATAGCTACAATTTAAGTAGCATAGAGTTAGAATATTTAAAGTTAAAAGAATATAATGATAAAATTGGTATAAAAGTAAAAGAGGCTAATTCCTCAAGTAGAATAATAATTAGAGAGATAGAAACCCCTCTTAATATATTAAACTTTAATTTAAATAAACTAACAATAAAAATAAATAACTTAATTAACAACCCGTGCAAGAGAACGAAGCGTGGATTAATAAACGGAATCGGAACAATAATTAAAGCCATTTCCGGAAATTTAGATGCGGAAGACAGAGAAAAATATAACCAGTTGTTTGAACAAATAAACAAAAATCAAGAGATATTACAAAAACAAAATTTAGAATCAATCAGAATAAATAAAGAAATGATAGAGAAATTTAATAAACAAATTGACAATATTAAACATAATGAATTAGTAGTAGAATCCAGGATCACCCAATTAGAAGTATTATTTAAGGAAGAGCTAACTTGGAAAAATACATTAATAATAAAAGACACAATAAATCAACTAACACTAATAACAATAAATTTAATTGAAGTTACGGCCGAAATAGAAATCAGCCTAACATTTTGTAATTTAAATAAACTACACAGTTCAATAATAATGCCAGATTTAATGAAACTAACAAACCATATAGATAACACTATTTTTGGGACAGTAGCTCTCAAATTTCAAGCCACTGTAAATTGCAAGGTAAACAAATAGAATATCTATTGGAAATACCTATTTATGAAAAGGAATATGAAAATAATGCACTGTTACAAATAACACCTATCCCTATTGTAAATAATAATGAAATGCTAATGTTAGACCAAAGAAAAGAATTAATAATTAATAAAAATAACAAATTATTAACCACCATTAAATGTAATAATAACAAAGGTATTTATTATTGTAAAACAAATTACGTAGAAGTAAATGATAGTTTAAAAAATATATTGTTAAATCATAATAATAAAGATTGCAAATACCATAAGGTAAACGAAGGTTTTGTAATAATAAAAATTGAAAACTCAAATATTGCAATTATTGTCAGTAGAGAACCCAAACAATTAAAAATAGAATGTATAGATTTCAAAAAAACAAGTAGAAATAACAGGAATATATAAATTTAGAACGGATGAGAATTGCAAAATTAACGATTATAATTTAAACCATTATGTTACAAGTAGCAAAGAAATGATATTCGAAAATTTAAAATTGAATTTTACATTAGAGCATTTCAGCAATAAAAGCATTGTATTAAAACAAATAAATAAACAAAATATTTTATTTAATGAATTCTCATCATGATTCAGGCACATTACTTAACATGTTATTGACTCCTCTAAAATTAGTACCATTGTCTGTTCTAGAACTGGTTTTATCCTTATCTGCAGAGGATTTTTTGCTGGCATTTGAGACGTTTCATCGCACGGAGGGAACGACCTAGAACCTTATTTACAGACAATGGTACTAATTTTAGAGGAGTCAATAACATGTTAAATAATGTGAGCTGGAGAAAGATAGCAGCTCATAGTACCGCAGAACCCATTGAATGGAGATTTAATCCTCCTTCTGCCCCTTGGTGGGGTGGATTTTTTGAAAGGATGATTGGTATGGTGAAGATACTTCTGAAGAAGAATTTAGGGAGAGCGTGCCTGAATCATGATGAGTTGTACATATTGATATGCGAATGTGAAGCTATGGTGAATTCTCGGTCACTTACTAGTATATCAGAGAACAGTGAAGATCCTGTGGCCATAACTCCTCAAATGTTTTTAGGAGAGGTAAATGAGGGAGGAATTCCTGATTTGGAGCAATTAGATTCAATTGCGTTTTGTCGCAGATTGAAATATCGTGCCCGTCTGAAAGAAGAACATAGAAGAAGATTAAGAGTCGAATATTGGGGCAACTCATCCTTTTCACTAAAGAATGTAATAATACAAGAGAACCTATAGAAGGATAGGTAGTTCTAATTGGCTCGGATAATAAAAAACGTTTAGATTGGCCATTAGCTATCGTTGAAGGATTGATCAGTGGAAAGGATGGTCGTTGTCGTGTAGTTCGACTAAGGCCCTCAGAGGGTAGAATTGCCCGGCCAATTCAGCGTATATACCACTTGGAAGTTTGTTTTAATTCCGGTTCTTCAAGTGGAACTCCAGATAATATAAGGAAAGGCACTCAACAGTTAAGCAGAAAGAAAAACAAGAATCATGACAAGCCTGAAAGTCTAGGAGATAGATTCTATCACTGTGAAGCGGAAACTCGTTGCGGGAGAAAGGTACATCTACCTATTCGCTATAGATGCTTATTGATTTTGATTACTATTGTGTTTATATCTTTGGACCAATGGTGTAATTAATTTATTATTTTTCTTAATTTGTTCCGAACTTGTTGAGGAATCAGCTTCTCTTATTTCCCAAGTTGGGATTATGTTGAAGAATTGTTTAATCGATTATGCATTAGTCGATGTTTTTGAAGAGAGTAAAAAAAGACAGATGTTGTTATACTGTTTGAATTCTACTGGTTCTTTCACTAATGCTTTTCTATGTATATTTATTCATTAAATAAAGTGTTTGTTTAAGTTTCAAACGTCTCACTCATAATTATACCCCAACATATATAGTAGTGTAAATATTCTGAACAAAATATTCTCTGTCTACAAAAGTCTGGAGTAAAGATAAACATTTTCCAACCGAAGGGAACAAAAATATTACACCCTTAGTTACAGGGAAAATGTGGAAAACTCTTAAACATCATGAAGTTTTCTTTTCAACTATATTTTATTCTTTTCTCTATTCTCAAGAAAATGGACACGTAGAAAGCCGTTGGGAGGAAAATACTTCCCCCATATTTTCTTATTGTTATATATTTATAATGCCAGGCGTCCTCAGGGAATCGAGCCTATTACCGATTTAGCAACTGACTAGTTGTATACTCCTCAATAAATAATGCAAAAAAAACTTTACCTTGAAAATTAGCCGTCCGCTATGAGGTGCCACTATATATTATAATATGAGCTAATTAGAATATGCAGGACATCATTAACATTTCCAATTCTATGGAATTATTTCTACGGAAATCATTATATTAATTACAAAATAATCTTTGGCGCAACAGCCATAATGGGTCAATACTTGCCAGACAGCGATTTTTATTGAGAGGCGTGTGGTAGGCACTAATTACAGCGCTACTAATTATAGCTTTCAAATTTTCTCAAAGGCGAGTGCGCTGGCCACTACACCAAAGCGGGAAGGCACCAAATAAATACTAGTAATAAGAAAATCCATCAAACTGGAATTGATAATTGAACTAGTACATGAATAGAATTGATCAAAATAAATAAATAAAATACTAAAGATAGAAATAAATCATTAGTTTAATGGCTAATAAACAAAATTTATTAAAATATTTAGCTTTAATTAATACAAAGCTTGCAGAAAGAAACTAAAAAATGTACCGTAATATTCTGGAGTATATTCTGGCTTACAATCACGGTGTGTCGCAAACTTGGAACATACTATGTTCTTTGGGTTCAGACCACGTCATTGGTTTGGTATAAACCATTGGTTTTTCCCTTATTGCAAAATATACTTCTTCTTTACCTGACTGGCTTGATTACTAAGCACCACTGGCTTGAAGGGATGATTGTTAAAACAAACCAATAATTGGGCGGAGTCTAATTTTCACCTTTATCTTTTGATCATTTGTTAATTATGCTTTCCCGCGCTGATTGAAAGATAAAAAAAAAGTAATAAGAAAACATATTATTGTGATTAATAATGGCTGAAAAAGAACCGAGTAAATACACAGAGAGTCTCATTAAAAAGAAAAAAATGTACCGGTAAAATAATGATAATAATATTTCTACCTTGCAATAAAAAATAAAGGTATACAGAGAAATGTAAAAGGTTGATTATTAAAGATTAAAATGCAGATGGCTCCCCTTTTAATCAAAATCTCCCTTAATTAAAAGATGAAAAAGACACGGTGCGATAGCTGTGAAACATCAAATGTTTTGGCAAGCTTAATATGTTGCTACTTTAAACTATGTATATAGTTATATATATAAAGTGATGAAAGTGAAACCCTGAAACTCAGATTGGCTTCAGGAAGGCAAGATCCTGTCCAGATAATTTGTTCGTTTTTAACTGTGCCAATTGTTTAAATATATAACGCTTCTACTTTCTATAACTTATTTGTTTAATTGCACTAATAATTAGTTCGATTCCTTTTTTTTTATATTGTCGCGAGAAACTAGGTTTTGATTGAATGAGCTCATGCGTAGATTTCCGTCTTTATAACGGATATTCTTTCAATAGTGTACAAACTGAATTTTCTCTGTGCAAGTCTGTGTTATTACACTGTTATGACAAAACCTACTGATGATGGGCGAACGGCCGAAACGGGTCGATGAACACCAAAAGAAGCAGGCTGTCACGAAAAATATCTCTGATGCTTTCCATCTCAGCGGAATCAAGCACAGACAACTCTTTCCATACTACGTGTTCTGCGCTGCATACATTAAAATAAACTCAACATATATTCAAACACTAAAATAATTCAACAGAAGAAATTAATGTATTAAATGAAATTATGTATGCAGAAAATAGCAGAAAACTGAAAAATACTTTTCAGTAAAAATGCAGTTCCGGTCATCAGATTTTTTTGGAACTCGGAATTTCAACAACAATTTTTAATTCTAATCAATATTATTTATATGATTGCATTGTGCAATAAACTGAAATAGCAGTTTAGAGGAAAAACTAGCCCCTCCACCAAAAGTCACGTCAAATGAATTTTCCCAAAAAAATGTTTCTAATAAAGGTTGTTGCTGTTTGCTTGTTAATATCAATATTCCAAGTATAAAGAACTTCTTTTCTCATTTTCTTTTAAATTTTATAATTTATTTTATTTTATTTTACAAAGAGGTGTTCATTTTTTATTTATTTATTTATTTTTTCTTTGTCTGGACTTTTTTCTTTTCTTTCTTTTTTCAGTAAATTTCTGTGTATATAGTATAAATAAATATTTATTATTGAGTGTTAATTAATTTAATAAAATGAATGATAACAGTAGAGGACAAGTGGGAGTCCCTGATATAGAAATAATGAATTTTGAAGTAAGAAATGTCAGGAAATTGGGGGAATAATAATGTTAAAGAAATTAATAATTTCAAACAGTATGAATACAGAACAAGTGATCTGGGCCGTTTTATGTTTAATTGAGAGTATGGATAAAGAAAAAAAGGGTATATCAAGGGTTCATCCTATGTCTATTGGGAAACTATTGCATATTAACCATCCGGAAATTGCTAACAATATAATTGCAATTAAAAACTAGGTATTAATAGATTGAGAACAGAATTTAATACTGGGATATCAGCGAACAAATTAATGGGAAGTATTTTACTGAAAGAAAAGGGTTTTCATGCATACATTCCCAGGTATTTATTACAAAGGAGAGGGGCAATAAGGGGAGTAGATACCGAAATAACTGAGAATGAAATTAAAGAGGTTATTAGGGGTCCCCATGGAGTAAATTATGAACTAACTGATATAAGGAGATTGAAAAGAAGAATTGCTGATAATGAAACAAAAGAAGTGGTGCCCATTCAGTCGGTTTTGATTACTGTTAGAGGTCAGCAGGTGCCACAATATGTTTACATAGCTACATACAAAGCATCAATTTAAAGGTTCTGTAAGGTGTGTAAAGTGCGGTAACAGACATGACACGAAAGAATGCGTTAGTATAGAATCCAAATGTATTAACTGTAATGGAGTTAATCATTTGGCTTCAGATCAAAAATTATGTCCTCGTTAGTCGCTGCCATCGCAGGGAAAGATGCGCCTAATATAGACGATTTAAAAGACTTTTCTATATTTAATAAAAATTCAGTACGTAACAGTAGACCGAATGCCTCTACTATTGCATATAAAAGAGCAACAAAAAGGCACAGATAATTGTCGCAAAATTATGACAAAAAGGAAATAACTAAATTGGACAAGAAGAGAAGAAAAATATTCCCGGCGGCCTAATTCCACTTAACCCTTATCGTCGGAATGAGGCGAATCAATTGAGAGAAACTCTTGAAAATAATAATAATTTGGACATAGTTATTGAAGCGGTGTTCTCTTTTACAGAGTGTTAAATCGAACGAACTAAATGAAATTACTGATGAGAAACTGAAAAATATTATAAAAGAAAGAGTAATAAAGTTACATGAGTCTATGTAGAGATACAGGTTTAATAAAAAACTCGTATCTAGTTTTGTATATAGATATTATAAGTAGTTTGGACGTTTATATGTATATAGCTATTTTATTTAACCATACATATTGTACATATATGCGTGAGAGTTGCGTGAAGAAGTATATAAATTTCGATATATTACGTATGTACAAAAGTTTGTCTGTGAGTGAATTTGTGAGAATGTATATAGATTGTAAATATGTTATATATTTTTGTATAGTGTATGTGTTGGAAATATGCCCTGGAGCCTTGAGTATGGATAAAGAATACTCAAATCTTCTTTATTTTATATTTTTTATTTTAAATGTTTACTACACACAAAACTTTCTATATCTATATTTTTTAATTAATAATTGCAAATATGTTCAACAAAACAATACTAAAACCCGTGGCCTTCTTTATTTTTCCAAAATTATATTTTCAGGGTTCCCTACAGTGTATACGGTATTTTTGTGTATGTATGTATACGGTTGTATGTATGTATATTTGGCGTGTATTGTGTATGTACATATTATATTTTTTTTGTATTGTATAATTATTTATATCTTATACAAATATGAAATTACGGCCACTGAAAATGTTACAGTGGAATGCTAGCTCGGCAATAGCCAACAAGCAAAATTTGGAAGCTTGTTTAATAAGTGAAAAAATTGATATAGCTATACGAGCGAGACTTGGTTCAAACCAAACATTAATGTTAAATTTAAAGGCTATAATATCATCAGAATGGGTTAGGGAAGGTGGAAAATCGGGTGCAGCTGTTTTAATTAAAAATGAAATTAGGTACAAAAAAATAAAAAAATTATATAAGATAAAGAAATTAATGATAGTGGGAATATATGTCAAACTAAACAATAATTTTAAGTTTTCTATTATTTCTATATTTAATTCTCCCACGAATATTATAAGTTTCAAAGAATGGGACAAATTAATAAAAAGTACTAGCGGGGAAATAATAATGGCAGGGGACTTCAATGTTCATAACCAAGTGTTTGGTTCAAGCTACACTAATTCCAGAGGTAGCCAATTGTTAGACGCTATACGAGATAACAATCTTGTATATTTGAATGATGGTTCTCCTGTTATTATTAATAATATTAGACAAAAAAATAAATCAGCTGTGGACCTCACTTTCTGTTCACCAAATTTAGCTTCCAAATTTAAATGGAGTATTTTCGAAGATGATTTGGGTTCAGATCACTATCCTATAATTATGGAATCTAATTCAGTTTCAATAGAAAATAAAAAATACGACCATATTGTAAATGGGAAACGAAAAAAGCTGACTGGGATGTATATAGAAATAGTTTTAACGAAACACAAGATATTTCCTTAAATTATAAAGAATTTATTAAGATGGTAGATGAAGCTTGTCAAAAAACTATACCTAAGAGAAAAGAATTTAGTTTTAAATATGTTAAATGTTGGTGGACTGAAGAATTTTCAGACAGTGTGCCAACACAGACTCGTACAGAGACTTAGTTTCACACTAACTCTAGATTAACTACAGAGAGTTAGTGTGATTAACTACAGAGAGTTGGAAGATGGGCGAACGCCCGAAACCGGTCGATGACCACAAAATGAAGCAGGCTACCACTGAAATGTATCGACAGATATTTGCCTTACTTATAAAGAATTTATTAAGATGGTAGATGAAGCTTGTCAAAAAACTATACCTAAGAGAAAAGAATTTAGTTTTAAATATGTTAAATGTTGGTGGACTGAAGAATGCGCCATTAGCATTATAAAGAGATATTTCTTGAGAGCTCTCAAGAAATATATACAGCACCCAAACACAAATAATTTTATTGAATTTATAAGACAATCGGCTTTATCCAAAAAAATTATTAAAAAAGTAAAAAAGAATCCTGGCAGGAATTTTGCAAAAGTTTAAATAAAAGTATTCCTTTAAAAAATATATGGAACAAAATAAAATCTTTAAATAATCAATTAATATATAACAATTTGCTAGAAAAGGGCGATTGGGTTTATGATCTTCTACACAAACTGGCGCCTTCTTATGTTGAAAATAAAATCGAATTTAATTTCGATATTAATGAAGATAAACATTTATTAGAGCCTTTCGAATTTAAAGAATTTTTCTCGGTAATAACATCTCGAGTCAATAGTGCGCCTGGTATCGATCAGATCCAATATAATCATATTTCTAATCTTCCTCATTCCTATAAAATAAAATTAGTAGCTATGTTTAGCGAGATCTGGAAGACGGGTGAATAGAAAAATAACGCTGTCTGCCCTATTTTAAAATATAACAAACCTACAGAAAATTATCAGTCATATAGACCTATTTCTCTGTCTTCATGTTTATTAAAAACACTAGAAAGATTAATAAAAACAGATTGGAATGGTGGTTGGAAACTAACAATAAATTCCCCATAACACAATATGGTTTCAGGAAACGGAAGTCAGTATATGATTGTCAAATCCAGCTAATTATAGATATTTTTTAGGCCTTTACATCAAATAAAGTGCTTCTAGGTTTATTTTCAGATTTCACCTCTGCTTATGATTTGGTGCAAATGCCGATCCTAGCAGCTAAATTGAAAACTGATATCGGATAGAAATATATATGTCAAAATAAATCACATTTTCGAAGGCCCTCGAATGGCTAACCTAGGTATTCCACAGGGAAGTATCCTTTCTCCCATACTGTACTCCCTTTACACTGCAGAATTAGAAACTCTGTTCTCCAAAGACATCAAAATACTACAATACAGACATTGTCTATATCTATGTTATGAGACCATCCTTTCTTAAATGTAAAGATTTGTTGGAGAAAGCATTAACGAAACTTGAAACCTAGATAATTAAAAATGGTTTAGATATTTCTGAGAAAAAGTCGGTCATTTGCCCTTTCACTGAAAAAAGAAGGTTGCCTACGCTGGATACAATAACGTTGGCAGGGCGTTCCTATCCATATGAAAAGTCTGCGAAGTTTCTGGGGCTTATTTAAGATAAAACACTAAATTGGAAGGAACACATTAAAATGACTGAAAACAAAACAGAAAAATATTTTAATATGTTAAGAGCAGTTTCTCAGCATAAATGGGGAGCTGACCCGGATATTTCGTTAATGTTTTATAGAGCAACCATAAGATCTGTGTTTGACTTTGGGTCTATGTTTCATGGAACAGCGAAGAAAACAATTTTAAACCTCTACAAATAATACAGAATAAGTGAGTGAGATTATGTTTGAGTTTTCTTCGAAGCTCTCCACTTGATGTCGTGTACTCAGAGGCATGTGAGCTACCTCTAGAATATAGGCTTCAGTTATTATCACAAAGACATTCATTCATCCTCGGCACTACAACCCAGAACGGGCCCTGGCCTCCAATAGAAATTGGCCCCAATCGTCTCTATCCATGGCCTTCAACCACCAACTCGGCGCACCCAGCTTCGCTGCCTCCCTGCCAACCTGGTTCAACCATCTTGCTCTCGGGTGACCCACTCTTCTTTTTCCAAATGGCTTATAATTAATAATTTTCTTCGGCATCCTATCCTCTGACATCCTTTGTTCATGTCCTGCCCACCGTAGTCTACTCAGTTGAATAAGTTTTATAATTTCGGTGTCCTTATACTTTTCATAAATCTCCCGGTTGTGCATTCTTCTCCATGTGCCATTTTCGTCCATAGATCCATATATCCTTCGTAACATTTTTCTTTCAAAGGTAGCTATTTTCTGCTCGTCCGTTTTCTTAAGCACCCAGTACTCTGACCCATAAGTCAGGATCGGCCTGATGAGGGTCTTATATAGTGTGGCTTTTGTTCTTTGCTTAAGATCTTAGATTTAAAGTGTTTTATTAAGCCGTAGAAACTCTTATTTGCCGAAATATTCTCTTTTCTATCTCTTTTGAGAAACTATTATCCTTATCGACAAATGTTCCCAGATATACGAAGCCTTGGACTTCATCGAAATTGTAGCCTTGTATTTGGATAGACGGAGCACTATCGTCACCACCCACAAGCATGATTTGGTTTTATTTTCATTTACAAGGAGCACCATTGCTTTGGCGGATGATTCTAATGCTTTAAAGGCTTCTTTTAAGCCAGCTGAGTTCTGCTTATGATATCAATATCATCCGCATAGGCCAGGAGTTGTACTTCCTTATTGAATATGTGCCCATTTGTTTGAATTTGAGAGTCCTTTATTACTTTTTCTAATGCAATATTGAAGAGCAGACAAGCCTGAGCGTCTCCTTGTTTTAAGCCATTCATTGTTTGTAAGGGAGCCGAAAGGTTAGACTGAATCCTAATTTGGCATTTGGAGTTAGCTATGACAATTTTGGACCATGCGTATAAGTTTATGTGGTATATTTAATTCCCTCATGGTTTTATAAAGCATTTTTCTGTTGACACTGTCATAGGCCGCTAGGAAATCTATAAAAAGATGGTATGTGCCTATACCATATTCCAGTGCATTCTCCAGAATTTGTGATAAAGTAAATATTTGATCTGTCATGGACTTCCCTTTTGAAAATCCACACTAGTAGTCTTTTATATTTTCTTCAGTGTAAGGGAGCAGTCTATCAAATATTATATTGGAGAGTACTTTATCAGATGTATTTAGCAGAGAGATACCCCTGTAATTCCCACATATAAGAGGGTCACCTTTCTTGTGTATCAGGCACACCACACCATTATTCCATTCGTTAGGCATTCTTTCTTCTTCCGATATACGTGCAATAAGGTGCGCGAATTCCTTTAAAAAATGTTAGCCTGCATTTTTAAATAAACCAACGGAATAGTTCTCCTGGTATTCTATCTGTGCCTGCTGCCTTATTAGTTTTTATTTTCTCTAGTGCTGCCTATACTTCATCGTAGAAGGGCACCAGCTCTTCCCTGTAATCTTCCAACTCTCCTCCCTCTACTTCATCTTCAGAAATTTCCACCGTATCCTCTCTGTGGGTGCCCAGCAATTCCTCAAAGTGTTCTGTCCACATTCTAGTACCCCAACAGTTTCACAGATTAAATCAACGTTTTTATCCCTGCAGGCAGTGGATCCACGCGGTTGAAATCCACGTCTCATGTCGTTAACTTTTTTGTACATTTCTCTGCTTAAACTTTTGCACTTGGATTCTTCTATCATCTCCATCTGTTCTGCCATATATTTTCTCTTTTTTGCTCTATGCATCTTTTTTTCTGATCTTCTTGCTATTCTGTATTCTTCCTGCGCCGCCGTTGTACGTTTCCTGTTAATCATCATCATAAATGCTTTATTTTTCAAATTAGTCGCCTCTTCACATTCCCTTATCAAACCACTCACTTTTGTGGTTATTTTCTTTCAAACCTACTATTTCTTCTGCTACAGTTTCTATGGTGTTCTTAATTCTTTTCCAATGATCCTCTGTATCCTGCTCCTCATCAGCATTCCTCTTCCATTCTTTTATTTTTTTCATCTATTTTTTGCTCATCCTTTACCCTTTGGGTATTATATCTGATCATCCTCGCTCCCCTTTCACTTCTAGAGGTGGAGATTCTTCCCCTTATTTTCGCAACAAGAAGGAAGTGGTCGCTACCTATGTTGGCGCTCCTATAAACTATCACATCCATCGGGTCCGACTTATTGCCCCCATCTACCAATATATGGTCTATCTGATTGATCGTTTCACCATTCGGAGATGCCCATGTACCCTTGTGTATGTCCTTGTGATCGAAAAGCGTACCTCCTCTGACTAAGTTATGGCATATCGCGGTTTAACATCCTAAAACCATTATCCGAGTGTTCAGGATGTAGACCATGCTTACCGATGTTATTACAGACGTGATCCTTGCCTACTTTCGCATTCAGGTCACCTAATATTATCTTGACATCATGTCTAGGGCATTCACTGTAAATGTTTTCGCGGAAGTCATAAAAATGGTCCTTTTCCTTCTCCGACTTATCTTCCGTCGGAGCGTGCACGTTTATTATGGCGTAGTTAAAGACAGTTCCCCTTAATCTTAACTTACTTATCCTGGGAGTGAGAGGTTTGAAATCTATATCTTTGCTTTTAATCGGCGACTTACCAAAAAGCCCGTTCCAAACAAAAGGTGTCGATCTTGGCAGCTGTAAAATGCAGTTGTCGATCTTTCTATCTAAAATGCCGTTGCCAGTCCATTTCATTTCCTGCATAACTAGGATATCAATTCTATATTTAAGAGCCTCATCAGACAATACCTTTAAAGCTCCAGGTCTGAATAGGGAATGAACGTTCCACGTCGATATTTTGACATTGTTGCGCCTTTCCAAATTCCCGTCTTTTTCCCATTAATCGGTCCGGCTATTTCTGTTGGTTTCGTAACAATGATTTTTACGGAGTGAGCCGTCAACCCTGCGCCCAGCCCCCAACCTGGAGGACCAGGGGATTTATTTTCGGAGTTCCCACCTCCTAGAAGGGTTGTTTTAACTGAACTATCGAGTCCCCTCTACCCGTTCGCAGTAGATCAGCTCACTTGATCTATGGGGGCCACCGTTGGCATTCATTTGAGTGCTCTTCCGCTACCACCTTTACTATGTGACCCGCTGCCATCGACATAGTTTGTAGACCATTTTGCCATAATAAATACGTTTCCAAGGGGCACTAAGAGGAAGCGATCTACATTTACTTCCATCCCACAGATATATGTTGAAAATTCCAGTGCTTGATGATAGAATTTATAATAAGGTTTGCCAGTTAAACACCAAAATATTAACTTATAAGTACTGGACAAATAAGACTTCACCATATTCTATGATAGTTTTTTTAGAAATCTCGAAACTAAAACACTTGATTCAATTAAACAAAGGCGAGCTATTTTCACCAATAAACTATAATAAATCTCTTTTAGATACAGATATAAAGTTGATTGGGGATTTCTCGAAATATCCACGTAATATAAAACAATTTGCATTTTTGGACCTCTAGATAATTTATGGCCTGATGCTTATCCAATATTTGCAGACGGTTCCAAAATGAATTGGAAAGTAGGTTGTGCATTCTATGATCCCCAGAAAATTTTTTGTAAAATCACTTCAATTTATACTGCTGGGATGACTGCTGTATTGTTAGCCCTTAAGCATATTATGAACATGCAGAAAGAAGGCTCTTATTCTATAATAAGTGATAGTCAGAGATCCCTATTAAAAATAGCCAATCCAAAAATACTGCCAGAAAATAATTTTATATTCAATAAAATGCTTACAGTAATATGCTTATTAAAGGAGAAAGGAATTAGGGTAAATTTTGGATGTGGATGGGTAAAGGGACATAGGGGCTTCGTGACAACGATGTCGGGACTCAATGGCGAAGGAGCCACCTTGAATGGGGAAAGACTGGATTATATATCTTTGCCCTATTCGGATTTAAAAGGAACTTTAGCCAAGTTAGTTTTACAAAAGTGGCAAGAAAAATATATAAGTAGCGATAAAGGCAAATCGATGAACCAAAATTTAAAGAAAAGAACATGGTTTACTTAGGGGCTTACATGTGGGTAAAACTGACGACAATAAGCAGACTGAGAGCAAGCCATGCAGTTTGTAGATCCTATATGAACAGAGTTGGGTTGTGTTCTTCTCCACTTGAGAAAAATGTCAAGAAAATGAGGATTTCAGGTACATTGTCATGGCATGTAGCAAGTACTTACAAGAGAGAAATAAACTTTTCAACAACATATCAAAATATTTGGATTCCCCTAGATACAAAAGCATTATATTTTCAGAAAATTTAAATGTTTTGCAAGAGCTTGTCACCTTTTTGGCAGGATATAAATGTAACAGTTAACTTATTGATGATATCCGATACAGTGCGTTGGACATCTAACTGCAGTGGTGTATATTTCATTTACTTATTTATTCATATCGATGTGAAGTGTGTGTGTGTGTGTGTGTGTGTGTGTATGTGTATGTGTGAGTAACTCGAGTGTTTGTTACAAATTTCAGAGTATGTATATAATGATTATAATATTTATCAAGTTTTTATTTTATGATAGGTATGTCTGTATTTATTATAATGGAAGTATTTATTAGAGTGAATGTTTAGGATTAGTATAAATTAGAACAAATTAGAACTAGAATGAATGATTGTATGAATGAATGTGGGAGACCAATACCGGCCAGGGGTGGCAACTTTTGGTCGTGTAGGAAGCCTGCACTGTTTTAATTTGGGAGCCACCTTCTCTTGGAGGGGAGAGTCTGAGCCGGGATTGGCTACCCCGGCACCTGTGCGAATGGGAGAATGATTGTTGTGTAAATAGTGTAAATAATTTAAACTTAGTTTTAAGAAAAAGGGCTGCGAGGAATATCGAGTACTCCACCCCATATTATTTTAGGCGTGAAATGATTGTGGTTAGAATGAATGTATTTATTGGAATGCGAGTATTTATTACTATGTAAGCTTGTGTGGATGTATTTATTGGTATAAATCAGTAATCTAGTTGTAAATAGAAAAATTGAAAATGTAAGAAATATGTAGGATCTGAAGATGGTATGAAGAATGTTAATGGGACTGAGGCTAGATGGTCTGACAGTTTTGACTATGTTGGATACTAATCTATTTTGCCCAAAATATAGATAGAGTATATATATATAAACATTCAGTAAAGTGGTACTTCCTGTTGAGGAATTTTGACAGATAACTAATTACTGTCAGATCCCATGGCGATACCTAAACGGAATATCAAGTTTGAACTTTCCCCGACATTTTGTTTTCGAGCTATGCTATGCTTTACAACACACACAAACAGACCATTTTCTAAAAACCAATTTTTTGGGGACCTAAAAACGGATATTTCCGTTAAACGGATATTTCCAATATCAAAAATTTGACACGATTACAATACTTCCGCCTTACTAGGAGTAATAGAAAGTAATATTCTTTACATGTTCAACTACGTCTGGTAAAAATCGAGGAAAGTGGAGTAAGGAAGTTGCATGTTCAATTTTATTGCCATTAGTTGCAGGAATGTAAAGGTGGGGAATAATAAAATAAAAATTTCCCCAAGACAGTCTAAAAATAATAATGAATTTAAAGAAGAAGAAGACGCGTGTAGTTAGTGCCCAGGAGTTTATAATTAAACATAGAAAGGGTAGAATTTATTTTTCTAATGTACATTCAGAGTGGATGAAGACAGCCTGGAGCTGGAACTATGTGGGCGGACTGGAGAATTTCCACCAGCTTTATGGTTGGCAGTTCCGCCGACCTCACTCCCGCCACCCACTATAATAGATTTTAATAATTTATACATTTAATACTCTTTCTTTATATTCTTTCTTTTATTTAATTTTACATTTAACTTTTTTGTTTATTTTTAGAAACAAGAAAAAAAAAAACTAATCTCTAAAATTATAGGGGTTGATTTTTATTTTATTTTTTTTTGTATTTCCTTTACTCTTGTAGGGAAAGTATTGCGATCTTTGGACTTGAATTTATCATTAGAAACACCCCGAACAAAAAGGTCTGTCTGCTTTTATGAGGGTGTATCTATGTATAGTTACGAATGTATGGAGGTGATATCATAAGTCAAAAGTGTAAGAAGCTGAAACATGAAATGTTTCCGTTTGGGTAATCCCAATGCATTCGTCTGGAAGTTATTGGACAAAATCTCTCTAAACGGATGTATCACTTTCCTAAATCCATGTTTCAGCTTTTTGCATTGTAATGACTTTTTTGCTTTCTGTAATTACAAAACCTGGAAAGCTCCTCAGTATTTTAACAGAAACTTTCGGTCGGATCCAGTGGTATCATTCAAACACATAATATACCAACTTTGAGCTTGCTGTGACTTTTTCTTTTATAAGTTATTTGATCACGTACACATACATACCTGGTCAATCGCTAATAACTTTTTCTCATTACTATGCTGACCTCGAATCATATGAAACTTAATTTTTATAATCGACATGATCGCAATTCTTTCTCACATAGGAAGCAAGAGAAAGCAACTTTTTTCTTTTTCGACGTCGAACAAAGTAAAAATCTAATATCAATCACTCACGTGACTTTCTCTTACTGCGATCATTACAATTCTAATTGACAACTTTCCTTCATAACGATGAAGCTTACTTGAGCTTGCATTGTATACTAAAAATGTTGCTAGGGATTTTACTTTTTTTTATCAGGATGGACATTAAAAGGCAGCGTTGTCAAATCCTTGTAAAGCAATGGGAAGTGTATAAGCTCACCTGATAGCTCCCCCAGTGGGTAGTGTATAGCCCACCTGATAGCTCCCCCATTGGGAGTGTATAAGCCCAACTGACAGCTCCCACACAATTTCCCTAAAATCAATTTTTTCGCAAAAAGTTCAAATAAAAGTGTTAGACGATATTTATGATACGTCCAGGGTTCCTAGCTCTTTCTTAAAGTCTCTTATTTTCCAGTTATTTAAAAAAGGCGATTTAAATGTAATTAATAACTACAGGGGTATCTCTTTTAATACAGTTTTTTCTAAATTATTTACTGGCATGCTCTCTAATAGGTTACAGAATTGGATTGAAGAGAATAATGTATTAAGTGACTTTCAGGGTGGCTTTAGGAGGGGTTTTTCTACATATGATAATATTTATGTCTTGACCGGTTTAATTGATTTAAAATGCAATGTAAAAAAAGGGAAACTTTATGCATTCTTCATTGATTTTTCTTCTGCCTTCGACTCTGTTGATAGGAATTCACTTTTTTTTAAGCTTAGTAATCTGGAGTTGTCGTTGAAGTTCATACGGGTTTTGCAGAGTTTATATTGCCACACTGAATCTGCAGTCTGGAATGTTGAATGCCTTTCGGATTGGTTTGAAACCTTGACAGGAGTTAAACAGGGTTGCATTCTGAGCCCCTCTCTCTTTTCTCTCTTCATTGATGATTTACCTTCTTATTTAGGTGGAGGGGTAAGAATTAAAGACCGTTTAATTAAGGTATTAATGTATGCGGATGATGTGGTGTTGTTAGCTGAGTCTCCGCTTTCATTGCAGAAGATGATTCACGATTTGGAAATATACTGTGATCATTGGAATCTTAAAGTTAATGTAAATAAATCCAAAATTATGATTTTTCAAAGTAAGAAATATAAGTTAAGTTCCAATGAAAAATGGAAGTTCAATCAGGATACCATTGATGTGGTTAATACTTACAAATATCTAGGCGTACTGTTAAATCCGCAGTTAAACTTTAAAGAACATTTTGCTGAAAAGTTAAAATTAGCTAAATTGGGATTTAATCGTACCTTGGGTAATTTATTGTTTAAAAGGAATGTTAAGTTTTCTACCAAATGAAGAGTTTTCGAGGCGGTAGCTAGATCAATTATCTGCTATGGTGCGCAAGTATGGAGTTTTTCAGAATATAATGAAATTGAAAAATTTCAGCGTTTTGCATTGAAAAGATTTTTTTCTCTTCCGATGAATACTCCTAATTATGCTATTTATTTGGAATCTCAAATTGATACTTTGTTTCTTTTTACTTTTAAATTGCATTCGATTTTTGTGGCCAAAACTTTTAGAAATTTTAATAAATTATCTTATTTAATATCTAAGGAATTGGTGCAGTTTAATGTAGGTTGGGTTCAGGCTTGGTCAATTAGAGCACAGGAATATTCGATCCAATTTGATCCTTCTAACTTGGATTCTGAGTCAGTCAAAATTGTAGCGAAATCAATTTGGGATGGAATTAAATCAGGTCAAAGAACTACACATTTAGCTAAAGTATCAGCCGCTCGTTATCATGTCATTTACAAGCAGCTCGACCACAATGTGTGTTATATCAATCAGTTTAACTTAAACAAAGCAAGCCTCATTTTTAAATTGAGAGCGGAAATGTTAAGTCTTAATTTTCAACCATGGAGGCAGGATTATAATTACCATTGTTCACTATGCAATATGGGCACATATGAAGGAGTTTTTCATTTTTTATGTGAATGTCCTATTTTATCCCCTTACCGCTTGCGATTTTTCGGTTTTAGGCATTTTCTATGGACAGGTGTCTTACTATTCTTAATGGAGAAAACTGGAATGGTTTATACCTATTCGATACCTCTGCTCTATCCTGTAGGAAATTTCTAATTAGTGAATTTAATTTTAATTAATATGGAGTGAGTGTTTATTTTGTGGTTATTATTATTTTTTGTTATTATTTGACTCTTGCCTTAATCTCTGTTTAATTAATTTTTTATTTATAAAGATTATTTATAATTTACATTATACTTTCTCGCTAGTTTTTATTATAATAGAATATATTATTATTATCATTTTTATTAATGATACATATTGTTCATCAAACTCGGCAGACGGACCATGGTCCAATGTCTTGTAATGTTTGTCTAAATTATAAAAATAATGGATACTGTATCAATTATATAATAAAACATTATTATTATTATTATTATTATTATTATTAAAAGTGTTAGACGTTTATATATCAGATAGAAGACCAACTTCAAAGAAAATCGTGAAAAACTAAAAACAAAAAAAGTAAAGCACGTCCGAACCGGAGCATGTTAACCGATACTTCTGTGTTGGGTCTCATGGTGGTACCTGAACCAAATATCGGGTTGAACTTCCTTCCTGTTTGAATTATTTGATGCAAACTGAAACACATATACATACAAAGAAATATGTATATAAGATAATCACAAAAAAAAACATTTTTTCGCTCTCCTAGAATCTCGAAACAGTATTTTCAGTAAATATTCAATTTGAAAACGTTTTCTTTGCAGGAAGAGAAAATAGACACATAGCAAAACTTATTGAGTATGAAACTAGTAAATAGATTTCTTGTTTAGTTGATTAAGATAGAACTAAAATTAACGACAATAAACGAACATGTGCGAATGATCTGCACATTTGAGTCATATAGTCAGGTAAACTATCAGCATCAGCCATTGATGTCTAACAGACAAACAGATACAATTACAAGTGCGAGGACGAAAATTCATATTAATGTATCTAGTTAAGTAAAGGAGTTATACACCTCCTGAGACACATGGACAAATTACTAAAATGACTTTAGTTCTGTAGAAAACATTTCACTTGAGATCATCTATGATTGGCTGAAAGTTTTTATCATCACGTTTCAAAATCCTATCTTATGTAGGCGTTGACAGCAAGACATATCTGATGTCACGAACTTTACACTGCTACAAAATTGCTACAAACTAGTTTTCTAGTTTGAGAGAGACATTAATAAATATATATATCTATATATATATATATATATATGTGTGTGTGTCTGTGTGTGGGTGTGTGGGTGTGAGTGTATATGCGTACACTAAAACACGCACACAATGTATAAAGCAACACTTATAATTTCTCTTCTCAGTCTCCCTGTTTTGTGCACAACATATATAATATGAAAGTTTGTTAGTTTAGTAAGGCTCTAAGTAAAATCCTGCTCTCTCAACCCCTCCCCCCATCCAGTAATGATGCCCCTGCAGAGGTCTGTGTGAGGGCAGTTTCCAATATTCTTGTCGCCATGGATACCATACCAGTATCACCAGTCTAGTCATCCTCATTTTGTCTCACTATACCCTTATTTATCTTCCTGGTTTAGTTTGTAAGCTTTTCTTCTGCTATGCTATTATCAACTAATGTTGTTCCAATTTAGACAATAGCATGCGTCTCCACCTTAAAGATATTTTTATCTTATAGATCTAAGATATAAGGGTTGCGTTTTTCACCTAATTTAAAAATGGTTTAACCGCCTACTAAGCTTATTCCTCGAAATACAGGCCATTATTTTCTGCAACCTGAACCCATCTGTGAGCCAACAATTCAATATCCTTTCTGGAGCTATCTTTGGAGTCCACCAGCATCCACACTATCTAACTCCAAACATCCCGTTTTCACCTGCTCCGTATTAGTAAATTTTTTACTATGTAAAAAAGTGGGCCATGGAGCGGAAAAGAAGTTGCGTGAGAGAGGAGATCAAAATTCAAATCTTCGATTAATGAGAACGTTTGTGCGGCCTTGCGTAGAATGAGTACACTTTTTCAATTAACTCAAATTATATAAATATTTTGCAGCCAAAACGGCGTGTATGCGTACTAGCTGAGTAGAGTAGAATTCGTATGCAATCGCACGTCCGTCAGGAGTTAGTTCCAAATGAATGACATCCTCGTAGATCCATCATACACACAGCATCACTTTTTTCTCAATCTTTCCAAAGATTTTCTCTAAATTTGGAATGCTATTTGCGCAATAATACTTTGTATTCATTTTTTGTTTTGCCATCAAGGCTAACCGAGTGGCATTTGTAAATATATAGCTGTAGCAGGAAATGGTAAAATGAGAGTTCACGAACACACAATTTATATTTGAACTAATTACCAGTAAGAAGAGAAGGGGAAGGGATAATGAGGGTAAAGTGACCGAGCGATCAGCTGTGATGAATGTAGAATGATAAAGCGTTGCTGTTGTGTGTTGCTTGAAAGGAGTGATATGGCAAGTTCTTCCAGGAAAATTGAAAAATTTCCCTTGCTTGTTCTAATGATGGTGAGCAAGTAGTGTTGCTGGCAACATCATTAGAACAACTTCAAGATTGAGGTTGATGAAGCGATCTGATGTTTACTCTTTTATGTTTATGTCTGTGGTTTATGTCGTACTCTTCAGAGTAGGTGACTCGCCTTAAACCACCACATATGTCAGATTTTTTCGATTTCTCTTACAGCGTCTAGGGGAGAGATTAGCTGCCTTTTTTGAAGTCTATTCGCCAATACATGTTGTGGGCACGACAGAGGGTGGCCTGCGCTAGGAGTGCTGTAGTGGCGTCTAGATGCGGTTGTTAATAGAACTAGTGAATTCAGCTTTTCTGTGGCGAATACAGAGTATTGGCTCTGTTACAAATATATATAGAAGCTTTAGTTAAAACATACTATCAATATGAAATTAAAGGGATTCATTTAATAAAAAAAATCATCTTAACCTTAGAATAATTTTTAGATAATTGTGAAGATGAATAATTTGTGTTTTTCATTACTAATTAGTAAATTTAATAATAGGCCGACCTACTAAGTAAATCTATCACTTTTAATTGAACAAATTTTCCTGTTAAAATTGATTTTAGAGGTGTTGAGGGAAATATGTGCGACAATGTTGTGAGAAAATCGAGTGAATGTTTCACACTAGACTTTTCTTCCTGACGATGATTACACAGGCAGTATGTGAAATGTTATTGTTCACTCTCCATTCACTTTCTTATTAGAAAGGATAAAAAACTGAAAGATTTCCTAAAGAAAATGTTCTATAATTAGTAGGCTCGAGTGAATGGCCGAGGTATTAATTAAAAAATATATATATACAAACTTCTTTTGAAGTCCAATGATGATCATCTCACTAATTATTCATGTTTTTAAAATCTCAAGTTTTTTTTTATATATACAGACAGCACTGGAGATAATTAAAATTGCAATTGAGAAGAGAACTCTTCCTTATCTCCATCGTTCCATCATGTATTCATCTTTCTGTAGTTAATTTCCGTTATGCTAAAGAAATCGCATTATTTCCCGGTGCTGAAGAAAAATCTACTCTACACTAATGAACAGACTGGCCAAGGAAGTCAGGAAAATTGGCTGAACATCAATGTAGAGAATTCCAAGTAGCGATCACAACAAGGTAACCAAATAAAAAAGTGATTAGGATTACATAATCGGATGCAATTAATCGACAGGTTGTTGATAGAGATAACAAAATGAAATCCACAATCCCCAACATATTTGAGCCAGAATGAACAATTCCGCAATGCTTGAAGAAAATGGAGTTCTTTATCAACAACCGTAGTTGCGGAAGGTATTGTGTTAAGCATATATCTTTCACTATGGAGGCTGTACTACAAACATTTCTTGGATAGACAGAATTCAAAATGAAGATATCTTTAACAGACTTGAAGCAGACACAATGAAAATGAAAATCATTTTGAGAATTAAATAAAAAAAAAATGTGGAGTTTTTAAGGAATCTTTGCGAGAACTTTTTGTGGATAAGGCAACAAACTTGATCCATACGACAAGAGATCGACGGAGGAGATACATCATTTCCTAACCAAACTTAGATTATGTAAAGGAACCAAGCCCGGTTGAGAGAGAAATCACTTCAAACGAGCATTTCCAAAGAAAAGAGTCCTGCGACTTTTCGTTTTAGGGTTATTTAGTATATATACCAAACTACTGATAATGCTTAAACAAAAATATTAAAAAGATGTATTTCCCGTGAAAATTTAATTTCCCAAATTTGAGACAAAATCGCAACACAGCGCTTCAATACAGGAAGTAAAATTTCAATTTCAATGAATGAATGATCTTTATTGCTTTAATACTAATGGAGAAATTTGACAATTACATTGAAATGAAGGACTGAATCTCATTTGGCTGGATGAAAGGACTATTGACTTAACCAAGTTCAGAGACAAACTAGTCAAAGAGATTCAAAATGAGTTGTAACATCGTCAATAAAGATTGGCAAAATAAAATCACTTTGATCCTTTTAAATACACTTCCACAATTACAAATCACAGAACAGTTCCGGAAATAAAAGACGACAGTAACCCAATACTTAAACTGACATTATTTTCCACAATATTTATTTGCAACAATGAAATTCAGCCATGTGCAAATATACTGAATTGTAAACCATTTTTATTCTGAACTGACAGTTAAAAAATACGAAAATATAAAACAATGAAATATGTTAATTTTTTAAATGGTTTCCAATTCGACAGGCCATAAAAATATAATGACTTGTTTAAACGGATGTTAATTTTTTAAATGGTTTCCAATTCGACAGGCCATAAAAATATAATGAGTTGTTTAAACGGCATAGCCGTATAAAAATCTCGATGTAAATATTTATTTAAAAAAATTTGAATAAATTTTACAAAGTCTATATTCGACAAAACAGTTTGAGCTTCCTGCTATTTTATTAACCAGTAACAAGAAATAATTAAAATTAAATAAAAACAATTACTTTGATATGAAATTTTATTGCATGTTTCCATAGAGAGAGCCGGAGAAAAAGTAGTAATGTGATGCAGAAAATCATCAGAAAACAGCTAATGCAAAATGAAACTAATTTCCTGATGGATTTTAGTAGGCTGTCTGTGACATTTAACTCGAGAATAACTTGGGAAAAGATCATTCTTTCTTGAGATGTTGGTCTTTGGATCTCGAACCACTCCGGTGTGTTTAGAAAAAACTGGCCAGTTGACTAATGGCGGCGCAAATTTATCCCAATTATTATTATTATTATTAATAATGTTGGCTGCTGGTCTTTAGGTTTACCACCTTAAGTGAGGGTTAAAGCAAGTACTTTAATTGTTTTAATATTAAGTATATTGATACACATACTGCTAGAAAGACGTACAAACATCAACAACAGAACTATTTTATAATGGCGGACAAGAGTGAACATTAATATTGAAAAATGTTTACTACGCAATCTAGTAGTAGTAAACACTCCAAAATATTGGAGTTACTCTAGTAAAGAGTTGCTCTCTCAACAAATAATAATATTCTTATTATTTTTTATTGTCTGGAAGGGAGAAAGCCCTAGGCTATCCAAAATTCCTCTGTGCCCATTTAGCTATCCTCACTGCCAATCACCGGACAATGAGCTAGTAGAGAAAACTGATGCTGGACTCGAACCCGGGACTTTCGCATATCAAGTCCCAGCAAATTGAGCTAAATACCGCCCCATAATCCCCATTACTTGTCTATATTATATAATGCTAAAGCCAGTTTAAGTTTTGTAAAAGCTCCAAGTTTGAAGTAAGAAAACCATGAAAAAGCGAATGAGTGTGTTACACTAGATTTTTTTTTTCAATTATTATTACGATATAAAGTGAGGCAGATTTCAGTGTTTGGAAAATTGACAAAGCAAACAAACAATAATAGCGTAAATCTAAAATTCAAATTTGGTTGCTTTTTATTTGAATCCATGCATTGTCGCACTTTCTTTTTATTTAAGCCAGGCCACATTCTTCATGCAATACGAGAATGTATGTACGAAAGAGTAGGTGGAAGGAATTTATATATTCAGTGGTACACACATACATTTGTATTACATATATATATATATATATACTTATATATAACGTAACAACGTAAAACTGTTGAAAGAAAATCCACCTTATACATACAGTCAACCACTCAAAGCGTTACACAGACACACACAAACAAACACAGTGTGTTTCCACTTTAGCTGGAAAGAGAAAAAAACACCAGGGATATTTATGTCAGTCTAGGGCCGTATAAGTCATCCAGAAATTGCATCCATATCAAAATTCTCCAACATCTTTACCTAACTAACTTGGGCATAATGAATTCTGGACTTTTTGTTACTGCAAATTTACAGGGCATACAAACGGGCAAATCTTCTATAAAAAAGAGAAAAGCTGGGATTTTCACTACATCCTTAGCTGTTGCCATTTATTGAAGGCGCTGGTGCTGTATATCAAACTGAAATCACAGCTGAAGTCCAGAATTCACAAATCACAGCCTAATGTAGCGGCCCTACGTACTCCTAAGATAACAATTTTCCTAGTTAGATGTTTCAAGTAAAAGATTTGTTTTTATAAAAAATTGTAAATAAAACTTAAAACCACTTTCTCGGGAAAAAATTTGCAGCAAACTGCAGAGAAAAAACTTTCGGTGAAACTGTTCAGTAAAAACATACTTCCGGTTAACTAATTTTCCCCAAACTCGGGATTTTGGCAATCTATTTATTTCTAATTAATTTTGTTTAGATGGTAGAATTGTATAACCAACTAAGTAGCACTTCAATGCAAAAAATAACCCTAGCCTTATTCCAAAAGCCCCCTTAAATGGGTTTACCCAGAGAAATGTTTCAGATAAAAGTCGTAGCTCTTTATAGTCGTATGTACACTTCACATAATTAGTTTAAAGAAAATCGTTGGAGCCATTTTCGGGAAACCTCAAAAAAATGAAAAAACTATTTAGTAAAGTGGGTACTTCTGGTTGAGAAATTTTGAGAGATAACTTACTGTCGGATCCCATGGGATTCCTAAACAGATATCCAGATTGAGCTGTCGCTGCGATTTTTCGTCTTTGAGCTATGCTGTAGATCTATATATATGCATAGCTATATATATATACCAACACACGAACATATACACACACCAACATACACACGTACACACACACCATTTTCTAAAAACCACTTTTTTGGTTTGAGGGGACCTCAAAACGTGTATTTCCTGAGGGAATTCGATATCTAAAATCTGACACGATCTCATATTTCTCTTACCAGGAGTAAAAGAATGTAAAATGAAGAATCTAGCTGGGGTGTTTTAATATATATTATCTATATATCTATATCTTTTTCTTTATATATATAAAAATGAATTTGTGTCTGTCTGTACTCGATAGATTCAAAAACCATACATCCAATCGCCGTGAAAATTTGGGAAATTATTAGGTATATCCCCGGGAAGGTTTTTGCAAATTTTTTTTTAAATCAGAGTTCTAGGTGCTCCCGAACAAATATCCCAAAAATATCAAAATAACATTTAATTAGTAATATTTGTTAAAAGTGTAACCATGGATAAATTGAAAAATTAAATTGTTACTCATGAAATTTAGTCATAGAATTTACTTTTATAAAGCAAATTAAACTGTAAAAAATAACATATACATAATAACAGTTGCAATAAAAATAAAAATATAAATCAAAAATATTATTGATTTCCAGCTGAAGAAAATAATTGGAAATACGTTTTATTTAACCCCACAATTATGCCACGGACATTAACAAAAAGGTCAGTGCTATGAATTATTATGCTTATCGAACGATGATTCATGAGAATGCTGATAGTCATATATTGAAATGTAGACAATTATCTCATCAATACATTGTTGGTTGACATGTATGCAAAAATAGAAAGTGAAAGACTCCCCTACATACGACTAAATCAAGTCAAATTGCGTTCTGAAGAGTACATCCATTTACGTGATGCAGTTGGGGAGGGGTGTGGGCATCTTTAATAGATTTTATTGTCAAACACCATGTATTTGGAGAGATGCGCTGTTGGATGTATTCCATTGAATGGCAAAAAAGAAGTTTACCACATGCGCATATTTTAATATGGATGATGGAAAAGATAACACCAAACAGAATTGATGAAATCATCTCTGCAGAAATACCAGACATTGAAATTGATAAAGACTTGCACGATATTGTCTCAAAAACTATGATTCATGGTCCATGTGGCTCACTAAATAATAATTCACCATGCATGTCAGATGGAAAGTGCGCAAAGCGGTATCCTAGAGTCTTACTTGCTGAAACTATTACTGGCAATGATGGATATTCACTCTATCGACGAAGATCTACCGAAGATGGTGGAAAATCCATTAAACTAAAAGTACTCGACAATACTATTGATGTTGATAATCGTTGGGAATTTCAGCGTCGTAAATAAGGTAGAGCAGTACAAGGACACCTAAATTTATATTCCACAGATGCATTGGGTCGTCTGTACACTGTACATCCAAATAACGCAGAATGCTTTTACCTAAGATTATTATTGATCAATGTTCGTGGACCAACATCTTTCCAAGAATTAAAAACAGTCAATGGCCATGTGTGTGCTACATTTCGTGAGGCTTGCCAGAAATTAAATCTCTTAGAAAACGATGCTCATTGGGATATTTCACTCGCTGATGCTTCTAATACTGCTCAACCACAGCAGATACGTACACTATTTTCCATCATACTAACTACATGTTTTCCGGCTAATCCAAAGGATCTATGGGAAAAATATATGGACTATATGAGTGAAGACATTTTACATCGCATGCTTAGAATAAATGCTAATCCCAACATTCAATTTACATCAAATATATACAATGAAGCATTGATTTTAATTGAGATGTATGTTTGACAATAGCCAACACATCACCGACAGAATTGGGAATGATTGCTCCAAAAAGATCTGCTAATGACATTTTCGATCGTGATATACAACGAGAAACGCACTTCGATGTTAATGAATTACAAACATTTGTTCGAATTAATCTGCCGAAATTGGTATTAGAACAACGAACAGCATATGACACAATTATACATGCAATATCTAACAAGAGTTGTGGTTTATATTTCTTAGATGCAACTGGAGGCACTGGCAAAACTTTTCTTATTTCACTTATTCTGGCAACTATAAGATCACAAAATAATATTGCACTTGCTATTGCATCATCTGGTATTGCAGCAACTCTTTTGGACGGTGGTCGAACAGCACATTCAGCATTGAAATTGCCACTAAATATGCAGGTAATTGAAACTCCAACATGTAATATTAGCAAATATTCTGGGATGGGAAAAGTACTAAGATCATGTCAGCTTATAGTATGGGATGAATGCACCATGGTACATAAGAAATCCTTGGAAGCACTTTTAATATCACAAGTAAAGAAGCATGTTTATTCTACCATCAACTATGCGGAACTTGATCTTAGTAGTGCTTGACAAATAAATGTGCGGACAGATATGGCGTTCGAGTTCAAACGAATTCAATTTCTAATACACCCTGCGTTCGCTATGACTATCAATAAAGCGCAAAGACAATCTTTGCAAGTGTGCGGTTTGAATTTAGAACACGAATGCTTCTCTCATGGGCAATTATCTGTCGCATGCTCCACAGACGGTCTTATGTTTATGCAGGAAACGGACAAACAAAAATATGCAGTCCATTCACTAGCCTACACAATAACAAGAGACTTATAGTTAACACCATTTTTTCTTTCTTTCCTTTCAGATCACAGCAACGCAAAGTAGGGTATTAACTTGAATGGTTTGTTTTCTTGCTGAATCTATGTTAACTATAACACTTCTATTTACTTCCCTAATAATTAAAATCAGATTGAGCCACAGCGAAGCGTGACCGGGTTCAGCTAGTATATATATAAATGATAAACCAACATATTGCCTTAAAAGCGAAGAGTGCAAAATGTTAACTTTTATCTTGAAATATCAATGGAACTTTTACCTTCAGACTATATTCAATGGAAGATTTTATATATATATTGAAGGTGACATTGTCAGTATTACATCAGATTATAAGAACATTTTCTCTTCGCTCCATCTTACAAGAATAGAAATAAATCGTAACGTTAGTTGGAAGGGATGGGAATAGATAGATCCAGATTTCTAGGTTAAGAAGTCAGGTAAGGTTAGGTTATGTAAGGTTAAGTTTGGTAAAAGATTAAAGACGAATAGAGAGAGAGAGAGAGTGAGAGAAAAATGAGCAAGAGAAATGGCAACAAGATAACCAAACTATCGCCTCCCCAGTGATCACTATAGCATTACTTTTTTCTATATATCCATATAAACGGGACCAATAACTACAAGAAAGCTGCCATAATATCTTGGTAGATAAATATAGTAATCTCGTATTAAAATGTTTATATTTCCAGACAATTTTTAGTTTGTATATAAAACTATTAACTCTATAAAAACAAAAATACACCCACTGTAATAGCATATATTATTCTAAAATTGTTAAAACTAATAATCATTGAATTGGCATTTTATGGAGGTGATGGTAGGTCATGGTAGGTTGTTTACTAAGTGCTTATTAATTTAAATATTCATATCTACATAGTTGTTGTGATTGGTTCTGCAGAGCTGGAAAGCATCGGAGATATTTTCCGCAATAGCCTGTGTATCAACTAAATTTACTTTGTGCAAGTCTATGTTATTACACTGTTTGACAAAAAACATCCTGATGATGGGCGAACGCCCGAAACCGGTCGTTGATCACAAGAAGAAGCAGATATAATAAATACCAATTGTCGTTGCTATATTCCAAGCAGGTATAATATCAGAGAGACGGCTTTCAGTTCTAAAAGTACAGGGTCAGGTATACACCATATTTGTTTATTTTCCAAGAGGGGCTGATTGTATAATAAACCCGTAACATCTGAATGAGCAGCTACAATTATTTCAAAGGAAGAGGACTTTTTACACACTCGAGTTCAGAGTTTGACTGCACTAGCGAAAGGAGTACGAATTGGACGAAAATTGTAAAAAATACTTCGCATACGAGTTAAATGTTAGATTTGTTCTGCAATCGTATTCAATTGGTTTTTAATTTATATGAATATAAAAAAATGTGAACAGGTGCAAATACTGAGAATGTATGTTAATTCAATGGCTTGTTGGAGTTGAATAATGTTACTTCCACACATTAGTGAGAGAAAATAGTGTGTAACTCACTTGTGTGTGAAAGTTGAACTTTCTTCACTAAATTTAGTACAATAATCGTCATATTATTCAACGATTGCAAAAAAAAAAAATCAAAACTAATCTTTTCAGTGGAATTTACGAAACGTGAAAACGTCGAAAATTTGTCACGATTACAGTATTCCTGTTACATCAGTAAGAGAAAGTAAAAATATATTTTTAGATTGCTGCTTTTGGGGGCAAGTAAGATAAGCAGCCAAAAAATTTGAGGCATTATGTTGATAACAGACAATCGAAGCGGAGACAAAGTAGAGAGAAATCGAAACCCTACTTCTCCTTGGGAGCAGGCTCCGACATGTCTCCCCCCACTCACTTTCTGTGTCTCTGAAAATATTTTCCACTTCCCCCAGAATACTGGCTGAAAAACCTGTCCAACAACAACAGACACTTTTACCTAGATATGAAACTACATGACGTGAATGAATTGAGAAAGCTCGAGTCCTCCTCCCAACTATCAGAATGTTGTTACTACTATGTTTTTATCACTGCACACAGTTTGTGGAGCAGAGCTGGTGGGAGGTATTGTTGTCTCCGCCATTATTATGGCCCCCACACCACCTGAGACCACTAACACACTTTGTTGTATGCTTAACATGATTCATCATTGCTATTATGTCACGATGACGTCACGTTGGCACTGTATCCTTCCAACATATATATATATATATATAAAACATGCATCATGAATAGATTATCACCAACTCTACAATCACTTTCATCACAGTTTATAAATGAAAAGCATGGCTTTTTTGTTTTCACCAATCACATGGCGCTATATATATATTGATTTTTTTTTTCAAATCGCACTAGTGTAAGGATTCCAAACATGATAAATGTTTAGTAGTTATTTTCTTTATCTTTCCTTACTGCTGTAAGAAGTATTGTGACCCTTCAGATTTTCGATGACGAATTTCCCAAAGAAAATACTAGTTTCTAGAATCCCTGAAGATGAAAAAGTTGATTTTAAAAACTCAGATGTGAAATACTAACAGGAACACAATTCTAATCGTTGTAATTGGCAAATTTTATTCGAATGGAGATATTTCTTTGTAGTAAATGTTTATTTATGCTAGATATTATTTGGTCTGAAGATAACCGTGCAGTCTGAAGATAACTGACATGGCAGTTTAAAAGTAAGGTTGCAGCTGGTCACAGAGATGTTCTGAAATCAATATTCCCAAAAATATAGTTCAAATAACAATGATAAGCGTATTTATGTGAAGTTTGTAGGCTATGTTTAAAAAAATCGTTTTATTCGTTTAAACCTTTTTTGACTTAAATCTTCATATCGCATACCTTGTGTCACTTAAACGGTGATTTGTTTATGAGTTCTTTTTGTTCACATACTAAAGAGTGATCAAAAACATTTACATTCTTACAAAATATACCCTTTATGAATCGGTACCATAGATTCTGAGATTTACATCATTGATAGAAAAGTTCAGTTTCAATTTTGCAAACTGATTTATCACTCTATCATTTAATATTCCAATCCATTACAAGTCGATTGAGATATATTGAGATATTAATTATATATACCTTTAAACGTATTAATTATTAACGTGATATAAACTTAAGTTACAAAATATTGAATAACACCGGAATGAAAATTTCTCAGAAGCTGTTTTTTATAATTATTTCTGGCTAGCGGAGAAAGTTTTGTCAAATCGGATGTCAACTGCTATTCCCAACTTAAAGATATATTGGCGACTATCAGTGTTGAAGGGGAATGACAGCGGGAAGGGAATCCAGTTGAAGTGCTGAAGGGGAATAACAGGTGGGAGTTTCTGCAACGACATTGAAGAATAGTTGACCAAGTGTACTGGTGAAACTCCAAAACCACTATCTTTGCTCTTGTCCGTGGAGAGAGTCATTAATTCTACTTAGAGACATATAAATAGTTTTGGAATACGACAAGAATATATCTGAAATTCATAAAACAAGACTGTTAGCCCCAAATTCGACTCGGCTATAAAAACAATATCAGGGTTTATTTTCCAGCCAGTAAGTAAATAGTATTAGACTACTCTAAGAGAAAGGAATAGCTAAGTGGTTAGCGTACTGGACTCCCACGCGGAGGACTGTCCGGAGGCCGGCAGTGCACTGAGAACGCTCTGGGCGCCAATGACCATTGATGTTGACGCGCATTAAATTATAAAAAACAGAAAAAAAGAATTATACTACTCTAATATTTGTTCGTTATGCAACAGATATGAGTTACAAGTCTTTACCATTTGTTCGCTTTTGTTGCCCAAGTTATATTGATTCATTAAGAAATATTAACATAGAAATATATTTCATACAGGATTCTTAATCTCTCCAATCCTAATTGCAAATATTCGCTACAGATAAACTGAGATCTTTTTTTTTTAATTATACTATTAGTGCTCCCAACATGTACGAGAGTGTAAAAATACTTTATTCTCATGTTGAATATTAATTTTTTTCTACAATCTATTAAATTGATTCTTAACTGATATGAATATAAAAAGACAAAAGTAATCAACACTGAATATCTTTTTTAATTCAAGTCAAATACTTCTTCTCTTTATAACCTGCTCATTTTAGTAAAAAACCTCGAATCAGTTGTTATTTGGCATTTGTTTTAAAATAAGTTCTTGTTTTCGCGTATTGCCACTAGATATCGGTATAGTAAGAGTTGAATAACATCACTTTTAATGGAATTTAGAATGAAATTTAGTTAATTAATAATTCGTAATTAAACATTAATTTTAATAATAATAGTACTAATAACCTTGGATTTTATACAGACATATACATACGTAGATAATAAGGTAAATTAGAATTAATTTTAGTAATTATTTTCTATTATGTTTTCTTCTTACATGTGAAGAAAAGTGATGTTATTCAACTCTTACTATACCGATATCTAGTGGCAATACGCGAAAACAAGAACTTATTTTAAAACAAATGCCAAATAACAACTGATTCGAGGTTTTTTACTAAAATGAGCAGGTTATCAAGAGAAGAAGTATTTGACATGAATTAAAATAGATGTTCAGTGTTTATTACTTTTACCTTTTTATATTCATATCAGTTAAGAATTACTTTAATCGATTGTAGAAAAAATTTAATATGCAATATAAGAATAAAATATTTTTAAACTCTCGTTCGGTTGCCACACGAGCGCCGCAAATGTAAAAAAATAAACATTACTTTACTCATCTATATATATAAAAATTCAGCATCCAGTGATACCTCGCTCAACACCAGCTGATGAATTGCTTGCCAGCTTGAAATATTCAACTCTTTGCAGCACAGAAAAAAAATGCATTTAACAACGAATATGAGAGTTCAACTTCAATACGATCCAACAGCTGCCATATTTTCAAGACAATTACTCGAACTCGGTAACGGCACTGTTCCTACAAATCCGGAAACGGGAAAAATCACCTTCCCATCGAATTTCTGCAATACTGTACATTCAAAACAAGAATTAGTAGACAGGGTATTCCAAAGCACCGAAACAAATAATCACGCATGGTTAAGCGGAAGAGCCATTCTAGCTGCTAAAAATGTCGACGTACTCGATATGAACAACATCATTCTAAACAGAGTCGCAGGTGAAACAGTGACATACAAACCCATTGACTCCGTGAGAGACCAAAGTGAAGTAGTGAATTTTCCAAACGGTATTTCTTAATTCACTCGATGTACCCGGATTACCATCTCACGTTCTAAATTTGAAAATTGGAGTGCCAATTATATTACTCCGAAACATGAATCAGCCAAAGTTATGCAATGGTACACGATTAGTAGGTAAAAAATTGATGAATAATCTAATTGAAGCAACAATTCTCATTGGACCTCATAAAGGTGAAGACGTACTACTTCCAAGAATACCACTCATTTCGACAGATATGCCGTTCGAGTTCAAACGACTTCAATTTCCAATATGTCTTGCGTTCGCTATGACTATCAATAAAGCGCAAGGACAAACTGCAAGTGTGCGGTTTGAATTTAGAAAACGCAATTATATGTCGCATGCTCCAGAGTCGGTAAACCATCTGATCTTTATGTTTATGCAGAAAACCGACAAACAAAAAATGCAGTCCATTATTTACTAATTTACTAATCTAATTTACTAATCACTAGCTTTACAATAAAAAAAGACTTTCAGTTAAAAACCTTTTTTCTTTCTTTCCTTTCAGTGCAATTAAATTGAAAGATGTGTTTTCTTGCTGAATCTATGTTAACTATAATCTATTAACTTTCCTAAAAATCAGACTGAGCTACAACGAAGCGTGGCCGGGTTAGCTAGTTGTTTAATAAATAATGAATGTTTTCATAGGATAGCCTCTCTCTGGGTTTATGTTTACTGTGAGTGAAAATGTGTAATTTTTATTGCTACAAGTTTCAATTTACGTTTATTTTTTTGTACATGTGAATAATTATGTAATTTAAAAATTGAATTACTTTGTACTCAGGCACTAGACTCACCAGCAAAAAGTTATATTTAAATACAGAATAAGTTTGACTGATTAATACATAAAAATTGTATTTTCAATGAAAACTTGATTTCTCAAAATTGACATGTTCACATTACTTCCTCCTAAAGGCTCGAAGAGAAAGTAAAGTACTCTGTAAACAAAATAAGTCAATAACGAGAAATCACCTATAGTAAAATACTACTGATCGGTATTTAATATAAATTTAAATTTGCTGCCAACAGCGTACAATAATTTTATTTGTAGGGGAAGGTATTGTATTGCTTTGATAATAATTTACTAATCTATCAGGCTGTGCCGTAAGTGTAGAGAGGGGGTAACTATGCGATTTCTCCTCTCTCAGTCAATCGCAATTTTAAGCTCGAAGGATTAAGTCGTTATGCAACACTCCCTTGAATAGGTCGCAGTGAAATACCTATACAATTTATGCCAGTTCGGATGCCCTTAATTGTGAAAACCCATGTTTGTTACTTCTGGTTTCCTGGGTAGTGTTAATAAACTGGTCCTTTTGTCGATTTAGCGGCTCGGTAATCTCGGGCCTGCATAGGTTCATTGTGAAATCACATGGTTGTTACTTGCGGTTGGTTTCCTGCCGTGCAGCTTCTGGTAGCCCATTTAATTATTATCTATGATCATCAGCCAAATAGCAGTGTATTGGTCAAGACTCAACTGTTGGATGCACATACGAATTATTTCCTATTTATTCCTCTCCCCTTTTCCCCGATATGGGCTAAGGACACATGGGTCTTCCAGCACTGGTAACAAGGATTCTGCGTTTCAAGGTAAGCGCCATTTCTTTGGCTCATTGAAAGTGATAATAAATAATATTTGCTACCCATTTGTAAATTTAATTTATATATTCATTTATTCCCACATAATTTTTTATATTTTAATTTCCCATTTTGCTCAACCATTATATTAAATTATAAGTCCACTCAATATTTTTAACTCAATTTATATTTTGAATTTTTGCTGTTATTTACTAAGCAACTGCAGAATGTGGCGTTTATAAAAAGCACATCATGTTAAGAATTTACATCTAAGGCTTCATATTAAATTGGCATATATATATTTAGTCTAAATACAACTTGTTACTGTAAGAGAAATGATTGCAATGTTGCCAACTTTCTGACGTTATGTTATCACCGGAAATACATGATTTGAAAGTCACCAAGTGTAAAAAAAAAAAAAAAATAGATGACAAATAATGGTTTGTTGTATGTTTTATGTGTGTGTATGAATAGGTGAATGACTAAATAAGTGAGTTTGAACAGCAGCCCCCCCTAAAAAAAGAAGAAAATGGACACAAAAGCCCAAACTTGATGATTCATTTAGCAACCGACACGAAACTTTCTGTCAAAGTTGACTAAAATTTGTGCTTCATTGAATGTTTTTCAATTTTTTGCCATTTCTCGAACAATGTGAATAATTAATGATTTTCTTTAAACTGTAGTTTTTCCGTGGTAAATTCACTTAAGGAAGAGGGGATTGTTCAAAAGCGAGGTGAGTCTAACTGTCCGTTTGAACTATATAAAACTAAAAAACGAAATCCTAGTTTCAAGTAAATTGGTTAACCGGAAGTTACGACGTTACGAAATTATTCGCGTTTTCAGTTTTACTCGATTTTCTCTAAAATTATCTTTAAACTTGTTATATATACTAAACATACATGGATTTTCCATATAGCAATTGAATGAGAATATTAGAAAGCATTTACTCATTTACAATTAAAAAAGGATTTAAAAACTCTGGTAAAACTAACAGGTAACCTCTAAGAGAATATTGTCCTTTGAAAAGGAGAAGGTTATCTTCAGACAAGTTGTGTACATTAGGTTAAAGTTAAGCAAAATTATTTTATTTTCCTGCTCTTTAATTTATTGTTAAATTGATTTTAAAATGTTAAAACGAATGATAATAAATTGAAGAACTACTTTACTGAAACATTATTCATACATTTAAGCCATTCAATCCAAATCTTGAAATTTATTTAATTGAGAGCTGGCAACACTGTCTGTTTTTAATCTCTAAACAATTAGAAACGAATTTAACCACTTATTTTTGTTAAATCATTGTTAGTATTCAACACTTCTAGAAAAAGTGCATTTTTAAAAAAAATAGGTGCTGTTACTTTAAACTTTCCCACAAAGTACCATTTCAGATTACCGTCAGAGTTTCCCCAAGCATTAAATATTAAGGATAATCAAAAATTCAAGATGTAAGGAAAATTGGTCAAGTGTGAGAAGAATATAGTGACAGAAAGTCATGTGAATATTTCACACCAAATTTTCTTTTATTTATTTAAATTTGATGAATTTTTGAGCAAAATTAAATGTGGTATATTTGGGTAGAAAAGCATGTGGAAATACATGTGGAAAATGTAAACGGCAAAACCAAAAAATGAAAAAACCGGCCGAATCAAGAAGATTATGCAAAAGAAGAAAATGAGATAAAAAAAAAAAGGGGGTTAGTTTGATACAGAAATTGTGTGACAGCGACATCTGGATACTTCATTAATAGTTAAAACACTTCTGTTACCCTATTTTTTGTTTTTTTTTGGGGGGGGAGCGATGGCGGGAGGGTAGAGAGCTTTTATTTTTGTTCCCTCTTGTACCAAGCAGCTGCCGTCAAAAGGAAGAGTAACTGCTAACTAACCTGCAACTAAATAACCTTATCTCACATTTTACTTCCTTTTTTCTTTTACAAAGAAAATCCACTTCAACTTTTCTATTATAGCATGTGAAGTTTGGCTAGCAAAAGTGGGCAAAAAGAAAAAGTAAGGAAACTAGTTCAAGGTAGATCGATTATTTACTAGGCTAGGTAGGGCAACAACAACAACAACAACAACTAGATCGGAGGTACGGTAGTGGCATAAAGCCTAGTTAGGCTAGGTGAGTTTTACTGGAGCCAATAAGGGGTGGCGGCTGGACAATGGCGGGGAGAAAAACTTCTAGTTCCACAATATTCGCCCTTTTTAACTTTTAACATTTTTCCTTCTTTCGGCTCTTTGCTGTACACAAGTTTTTTTTTTTCCTTTTTTTAAGTGTTATTTTTTACAACATAGAACACTCGTGCACTCTTCTGCCAATCTATTGTATTTTTTTGTTTTTTTGTTCAACGAACTTTCCGTATTGTTCTTCGATGCTGCTTATAATATAATATATATTATTGTTCTATTTATATACATATACCTATGTAACATACGTTGCATGCAATACAAAAAACTTTCTCCTTACCTTATTATATTTTATTTTTAGTATTTATATTGATCGAAATGTTATTTACTAAAAATATACCAACCTATAGTGAATTATCACCACACCACTTCCTCTTATTAGGTTGATTCTCAACTTGTAATAGATAAATTTTAAGCTAAGGGGTGGAATTGTAGATTATAAAGAAATAGAAAAGTAATTTTCGTTGACATTTGATAAATTGTTATGAAAAAGTTTAATGAGGATCGGACCAAGAAAAAAAATGTTCAAATAAGCCAACGTTTCTACAGAGTTCCCTGACACCATCAAAGCTTTAATATAACAGGCATTTAGTCTTAAAAGATGTAGATAAATTTGTATAAAACATGGAAATTAGGCATTTTTAAGGGGAAGGAATCAGATACGGCTAATCCCAGAAGGCCATTTTTAAAGAGCGGAGACTAAAGAAACAAACTCAAAATTCAATTCAGTTAACTAGAACCATAAATTTAACTGAAATGACAATGTAAAGATGAGCAAAACATTAAACAATTGCCCCCTCCCAGAAAATCAGTTTTTCACGATACATCTTTCAAATAAAAATAATCTGTACATTTGGTTTGCAATCTTTGGAGAAAAACCTTGGAGCAGTATTTGAGAAAATGGCGAGAAAGTGAGAAAAGAAGACAAAAGAGAAACAGGTTAAAATAGGATTTCTGGCCTGTCGAATACCATGATCATACCTAAGCCGAGCATGGCGACATTAAGCTAGTTGGAATTTTTCGCTTGAGATATACTGTTCATTCAAATTCAGGCTATATATATATATTACATGAAATTGGTTGAACTCGAAAGTTTAGTTAAAAATTCCAAGAACATATTCAAAAATTAGTTTCAACAACAGAAACACATATTTAGTCGCTTCCCTTTCCTGTTGTGTTAAATTATCGAAATTACGTGTTTACCGGAAATGTATGTTCTGGATAAAGAACAAATTTTTTTAACAAATGTTCTGTAGTTGTGTGTGTGTGTTTTTAATAATAAAAAATCTCAAATCTCAAAACGAAATATCGCAAAAAGCAGAGATTTCATATTTCGTTTGGGTACCGCTATCATAAGTCACGAAGTCTGCGGTCTGAAGACCCACTAACTGGTATCCCCAATTACAAGATTTTTTTCTTCAGTTTCTTGCGATTTCCTCGAAAGTTCCATGAATTTTCTTCAAACTTCATGTGCTATTTACATTACGTCATAGCTCATCTCTATTATTTGTAATATATTCCCCCAGTTAAATTGATTTTTGAATGTTTCTGTGGGGGAGGGGTTCTAACACCTGTTTAATATTAAGGTTATTAAAATCATTGATACAATTCCAAATTTGAAGAAAATCGGATAACCAAAAGTGCAATGTTACAAAATAGGTTTCCAAAATTTTCTCAATAATCGCTACAGCAAATTTCTTTAAATTTGGAATGCTAACTGCACACACACACACACCACACACACATACATACACTCACCACTGTCCTTTCAAATTTAATTCCGGAGAAACAACCTTGGAACACCAGTGAGTTTAGATTTCAGTCGTTGTTGGGGTGGCAAGTGAAACGCGTAAGAGGTTTTCACGTCAGATTTTTTGATGTACTTGACATAACACGAAACTTTCAGAATCGAATTCAAATTGATTAAAATTTAACACTTAATAGCTTTTTTTGTTACTTTTTCAAAAATGGGAGAAAAATGAAATAAAACATTTTGATAATCGATAATGTGGTTCGATTCTCATCTCCTACTTTATTCTTTATTTATTCATATCTATGATGTAGGTCTGGCTGGCAAAAAGGAGAGTATGACGTCACGGCTCTATTAGTGGTCATGCTCCTCCTTTTGGTGTGTATAGCCCAATAGAAATGGCAGCCCTAACTTGGCCAGATAGGTCCTAACCCAATAGAATAGAGACTGCATATCATCCCTGTCTACCTACCGCCTTCAGCGTCTGGGCCGGCTCTAGGAATTTAATATCATCACGAACTGAAGCAGTGGAGACAGGATATTTCTCTGTTCTTACTTCATCTACCTTTTTAATAATATATATATATATATATAAAAAATCCCAAGTGGTGTAGGCAGGATCTTTTCCGGATATAGTCCTCTTACCCAACAATATGCTCTAACATTATAAGCTCTATGCTAACCCTTACTTTTTCACATCCCAGCTCTTAGTTATGTCCTTATAATATTTTTCTATCTTCCATAATAGCAACTTTAAAGTAATACTAGATTCTATCTTTTTACTTTCTCTTACTCCAAGTAAGAGGAAGTACCTATTGTAATCGTGTCAAATTTTCAATATTGAGTGTTCACCGGAAATACACGTTTCGAGGTCCCCTGTGTCCAAAAAAGTGGTTTTTAGAAAATGGTCTGAGAGTGGGTGTGTATATATGTGTGTGTGTGTGTGAACAGCATATTATTATTATTATTTGTCTCTGGGGAGGGCCAAACTCTACGCCATCCAAAGCCATATGGCTACCCCAAGAAAAACAACAACAAACCGGGTCTAGAACAAAAATCCAGACCCGGATCTAATCCATCTAAGATTCACCGCAGTCCGAATAAATCGGGCAATAACCTTAAGCGGAAATAGCCTAAGCTCTTCCACAGACATCCTATTTCCGACCAAAGGCATAAACCTAATTTTCCTCCAACACGGCAATCAGTCATACGATGGATGGGTGTTTCCTCCTCTGTCTCATAGACTCTACAAAATGGATCCGGCATGACCCCCATTATGTAGAGATGTCTCCTTAAACCACAATGATCAGCAAGGGATCCAACCAGATGCCTGAGAGAGTACCGTGAAAAACAGCAGCGTCTCACTAATTACTTTGTCCGAACCCCTGATGAGCATTTTTGACTGCCGAAAACCAACTGAGCTCATCCATAAGGATGAATGCTGTGAAGATGTCCATGTCTGGAAGTCTGACAGCCATGTGCCAGAAGATACGCCAACAGCAGGCTTGGGACTAATGAAAGGGAGAGAGGGGCCTATGGCAAAGCTATCCACCTCCTCATTCCCAAAAATTCCCATGTGACCTGGTACCCAGACTAGAAGCACTGCTTCAGAGAAGAGAGCTCTTCCAGTCTTTTAGAACATTCTAACACCAACCTGGAAGTGGACACCTGACGCGCGCCTTCAGCGCAGCTGGCTGTCCGAGCAGATACAAACCACCTTTTAGTAGTGATACGTACCCCTCCTCCAAGTGTACGAACAAGCATAGCATAAACCAGTCTGGAAGGCTGTGGTCCATTTCACGCAAGAGATACCTGTCAAATGATCACTGTCCCTCAAAATAAGACTGCAGCTCCACACCTACCACCCCATTCTGAACCGCCCGCGCAACACCGGAAGTAATTATCAGATATCACATCAGACGGACCCAATCTTGACCAATCTTCCCTAGAAACTGACACTGTAAGAATACTGAAAACAAATGTCTTCAACATTCTATCAGAAGGAAAACCTGTAACAGGAACCTTCAGAAGCATCTTGCGATGAATGGTAGAATGACCATACCGCTTAACCTGCCAAAAACCTGCCTGTTTAATTCTATAATAGGCTTTCATTGCCACAGTTTTCACCTCTACAAAGAGCAGTGGAATTCCCAATAAAGACTCCATTGCAGTTGATGGCGTGGTCCGCCTCGCCCCGGTCACCACCAGACAAGCCAAGCGTTGAATATCCTCAAGCAGCAGTCTAGCGTATCTTATCTCAATGCGACGCCACCATACTACAGCCCCACAATATAACAACCTGGTTTGATACATATCATAAATCCAAAACAGCAACTTGGGAGGAATCCCCCAATATTCTTACCTACGATTCTTCGACATTGCCAAAAGGAAACAATTGCCTTTGAGTGTTGTGTCTTAATATGTTCCGACATATTTAATTTACTGTCAAGAATCACTCCAAGAAACTTCACTGATCTGCAAATCTGAACAGAAGTTCCTAATAACCTAGGAGGTTTTAATCCTACGATCTTCCTCCCATTAGTAAATAAAACCACCTGGGTCTAATTGAAAGATCCTTCTTACTGGGAATCTTGAAAGAAATCTTACTGGGATCAATTGAAAGACCCTTATCCTGAGTCCAGTCATGCACCATATTGAGGGCACATTGCATTAAGTCTGAGATAGTAGTCACACATCGCCCCATCAATAAAATAACACCATAATCGGTATATGCCTGTACATAGAATCTCGATGAATTCATCCTGGTTAACAGTTCATCCATGACAGCACACCATAGCTTTGGTGTGAGAGAACCACCTTGAGGACACCCTCTACCCGCTCCCAACCACAGTGCGCATACCTATAGAAGCCTGCATAACTTTACTCCTTAAATAACTACCTATTCAGTTGATTAAAACTGATTCTATACCTTTTCGACCTAGGGAATCTTCAAGAGCATCAAACGATACTCTGTCAAATGCCCCTTCAACATCAAAGAAGCACCCTAAAGCATATTCCTTTGTCTCCAGAGCAGATTCTATCCTACCGATAAGACATCCAAAGCAGTCTCCGTCGATTTTCTTACTGTATAAGCATGTTGGGTTGGATGGAGTGAATGATCCTTCAAAGGACCATCAGTAATATATCTATCCACCAACCTTTCCAAAGTTTTTAGAAGGAATGACATAAGACTTATAGGTCTAAATGCCTTAGGGTCAGAGTAGGCACTTCTTCCTTGTTTAGGAATGAACACCACCCTAACTTCCCTCCATAATGTTGGCACATAATCAAACATTAAACAACCTTTAAAAATCCTTATCAACACCTTCATCAGTACATCCCCACCATTTTCTAGCTGACAGGGATAAACTCCATCAGGTCCAGGGGACTTAAATGGCAAGAAACTTTGCACTGCCCAAAACACTCTGTCCATAGTAACTACCTCGTCGACGGTAGCCGGGTCACAAGGTTCTAGTTTCCTTCCACCAAGCGCAGACGAAGCAGCGCTGTTTATGGAAGAGCTGTAGTGTCTCCATTTCTCCTCCTTAAAGGAAATGTCAGGATATTTTACCCAACTGACAGTCCTTATCCTTACCAAGAATCCGTACCAGCCTAGATGTCTCTTGAGAATTTAGATATTCACAAAAGTATCTTTAAGAGTTTCTCTTAGCTTTCCTTAAAGCATATTTATTCGCTTTTTTAAGACTATTGTTACTATCCCATGATACCGAAGAATCGGTTAGGAAGCCCCTAACTTGTCTTCTTAGCTTTTTTAACGAAGATGACCACCAGGGGGTTCCTACTACCACTAACCAACTTGGGAGGATAGGTCGCTTCGAATGAAGACTTAATGTGTTCATGTAGAATACCAGGGTCTCTTTCCAATTCAGTAATATCACCAAGAGCACTTGACTGGATAATCATTCTATGTCCTAGAATAAGAATTCCAATCCATACTTCTGGGGTTCCTATAGGTAGCCATGGTGATTGGATCAATTCCCAGACTAAACCTAATAATCCTGTGATCAGAAATAGAAGCTTCCGAACTAACCCTCCAATCTCTAATCAGTTTACTAAAATTCCTAGAAGCAAGAGTAATATCAATAACTTGTCTTCAAAAGTAGGTTCAGAATCCCTATTTACAACATCCAGCTCAGTCTCAGTACCCACCAAGAAGTCCATGACAGCACGACTCAGACAACATGATGTACATTTGCCTCATCATTATAGGTATGTTGCTGGACTCCGAACACCATATCAAATCTATTAATTCCTGAGGAGGAGGAGAGGGATGATCATAGGGGAAATAAGCCGAGGCCACCACCACATCAAGACATCGGCCACCATCCCCAGAGCAACCCTCACCCCCCACCGATCCATAGAGCAAAGCTGTCTGAGTAGAACGACGCCGACATCTCTACTAACGCTAATACGTGCTCTAGGAGTGTGAACAGTATAGCTCAAAAACAAAAAATCGCAGTAAGTTCAAACGCGATATTCCGTTTATCCGACAGTAAGTTATGTGGAAAAATTCCTGAACTGAAACTACGACTTTATTTGCACACACACACATATTCAGGCCATTCGCAAAAAAAAAAAATTTTTCGTACTCTGAGGATCTCCGGTATACTCTGAGTATTTCCGGTGAAAACTTAATTTCGAAAATTTGACACTATCTGGGACTGGGAGTAAAAGGAAGTAAACGGAAGTACGGTGTGATTGTGCATGATAGAAACTTTATAAGTGGAAGTCAAACTCTCTACATCTACACGAACTTGGTGAAACCAACTCTGACATTGGAGAGAAAATTTTAAACCTATTAATGAAAACAAGCCTGCATGGATAAAAAAATCTCAGAATCTATAGACATGTAAGAAAACAAAACATATAGTCAAGGATGTGCGACGGTGAGGTAGGGTTTTTCTGGTTAGGTATATTTAAGAGTCATCGTCTACCACTGCAGGACCTGTCTGTAGTGTGTTGCAGGGCCGGCTCGAGGCATAAGCGAGGGCACCTGCGCTGAAGAGGTCCCTACACTTCCACAAGCAGCCTAGGAAGGAAACTGACAAAAAGTCATGATAATTATTATAAACAATGTTTTATCTATGTTCCATAAACCGTACACCTAGTTTTGTCTATTTCAGGTTATTTTATTCAACATAGTTCATATTATAGTAATATTAAACTCTTCTTTTCAAATAATTTGCACTTAAATTGATGTTCATATTATAAAATATAATATTTATTTTCGAAACAGAACTTTTCTTTCTTTTGTGATTGTTTTCCGAAACAATTTCACCAAGTTCACGTGGAGGAACAGATATTGCAATCAAGATTTTTGGTTGATCTTATTCAAACAAAAACAAAAATGTCCAAGTTTCAAAAATATTATATATAATTGGATTATTTTGGTTGATTATGATCTAATCCCAGGCCTGACATCAACAGTTCTCTTTTAACTAACAAGAAGTGATCAATTTGAATTTTCGGATAATTTCATTTTCAATCACATCAAAGTAAAACATATTTTAACTTGCAGCTTTTTCTTTTTATAAACTCACCGTATAAAATCTTTTTATTATTATAGTGCTCCGTGGAGAGGTATTTTTTTTCAGAATCTGAAACTGAATTTTGCCCCTAGTGTTTATTTGGGCGGAATGGTGCTTTGAAGAGTACTGTTGAATAGAATAAAATAAATAGCTATACATTTTCTTATTGTACTCAATTAAATGACATTACACAAAACTTCCAAAAACGCATTAATGACATTACACAAAACATTAATAAAAGTCGAGGTAATAAAGTGAATTATTGCCAAACACATCAACTTTAGATAAATTTCTCAAGCGTAGGCGTAATAACAGCCTCCCGAAGAGGATATAAAGAAGTTTCAAAAGTCAATTTCCAGTGTCAAAGTGACAAATGAAAATACGTTAAAGACAGTGTGTGAGTTTTGGGAAGCAAAGCTTGCACTTTTGCCTACAAAGACGGATTTTAATAAAATGATGGAGAAATCGGATAGTGTTATTAAGGACAATAAGCATCTAAATGAAGAAATGACTACATTGAAAGAACAAAATAAGAAAATGAAAAGAAATATGGATTCTTTATTAAGAAAAAGTAAAGTGAAAAATCTTATCTTTAGAGGTTTACCCGAGATTAATGAAAATGATAATGCAGTTACTTAAAGAGTTATGTAATAAAACTTTAGGATTAGAAGTCCCTTTAGTTAAGTTTTTACAATAGGACAGGAACGCAAATCAGTACAGTAGCAGAATTTATTAAAACTTCAGATGTTCAATTGGTGTCACGAAATGCGTATAAACTGAAAAATACCGGTATGTGGATACATAGTGATCTCTCGCATTGTAATAGAGTGAAAAAAACCACCTGTCTCGGGGTGAAGAAGAAAATATTAGCGGCTAGCAATAATGCAGTTGCACATAAGAAATAGCTATATGTTTCATGAAAAGAAAAAGTACTCGTGGAATGAAGATAGTGGTATTATTGGTCATAAAGAACAGGATTTGAATTCACTGACGTCTCTGTTAGGCGATTCGATCTACACTTCTGTGCTGGATAAACCAAAAAACTATTCAAGAATGAGGAAAGCAAAAGTGTAATAAAGAATAGAAAAGGGGATATTTTATTTAGAATTCTGTGAAGGTTATACTTTGTTACTTTTAAATGGGAGGTCATAGAAGATTCCGTGGGCGAATTTACAATTGTAGAGGGCCAGGAAGTTCAGTGAATGATAGCTGTGCAGTTTCTTTCGATCTTTTGAATATTATAAAGGATTTTGAAGTGTTGCCCCATTTATATTCTGATCATATGTCCATTCGATTAACATTAAACTTATGTTTTAGTGAAGAGAAGGATGAAACTGAGAAGGTAATTAACAAAGTTACCATGGACAAAATATTTTAATTGTTGACTTAATTATTATTTACTAATTAAATTTAGTTTTAGCTAGTCATTGAACAAGTTTTATCTTTCTCTTAAAAGAACGATTTCGCTAAATAAGCCAAAATATTAATATATAGTATTTTCGTTGGTTAAATTATGACAACACTTTGTAACCATGCATGAGATATGCTATTCTGCATGGAACACGCATTTACAATAAATAATAACAATAATAATAAGAGAAGAGATTAGCTCAGTGTTTAGCGTACTGGACTCCCACGCGGAGGACCTGGGTTCGAGTCCAGTTGTGCTACCCTTAGATTTTTTTCTTCCTAGGAGCCTCTACAGTTCAATGTTCGGCGATGGGCAGTGTTGTCTGTAACGAGAGAACACTGTCCGGAGGCCGGCAGTGCACTGAGAAGGCTCCGGGCGCCAATGACCATAAATGTTGACGCGTCTTAAATTAAAAAAAAATATATAAATAAAAATAGTATTCAAATCGTCCGGCCTTAAAATTACAATGCGATGTTTGTTCGGCAATGACCAGACATTAAAAATAAAAATGAATTAGATAGGAGAATGAAATATTATATTTTACCAGCTGATACACAAGAGGCAGTAAGTTTGTTGACTAGTATTATAAACGATACAGCGTGCAAAGGTAATTGTAAACAAAGTAACTTCGGCTTAGCAAAACCAAAACATAAGTGGTACGATTCACAATGTAGACAAGCTTGGTTAAAAACATTTGCTCTTTTAAATATTTTTGGAAAATGTAATATATTTTTTTAGGTGGATGTATGTTCAGAGTAACAGGGAGTATAACTGTTAATTAAAAGTAAGAGAAATAATTTCTACTTAACATTATGCAATCAATTCAGGAAGATTAAGATGCAAAGAGTTTTTGACAGCTTGTTAAACATTTAAAAAATAAAAATTTCGTTGCTAGGCCTGAAATTAAAAGCGGAGATTGGGTATATCATTTTGCACATTTATTAAACCCACCGGTTTCAGTAGACCCTATTTACTTTGTGCCTCCTCCCGTAACTGTACCCAGTATTGATAAGTGTTTTCAGTTCACAGAATCAGTGGATGTATTAAATAGGGCAAGAATGAAAAGGCACCCGGGCTTGACAGAGTGCCCTACGAATTTTGTAAAAATTGCTCTAATACATTTTTAGAGACATTATTAAATCTTTTTAATTTTATTCATTGTACGGCCAGTGTTCCTACATCCTTCACCAAATCAATTATTTTTTCTACTGTATAAAAAAGGTGACAGAAATGATATCATCATTTTCTGACTGCATTTCCAAATTGTTCACGGGGCTATCTTACAAAGACTTTCGTGTTGGGTTAATGATAACAATAAATTATCTGAATTTCAAGCTGGATTTAGAAAAGGGTACCCAACGGTTGATAGCATTTTTAATTTAATGAACATAATGAGAATGCAAACGCAAAGAAAGGTCAGAAACTGTTATGTGTTTTTTATGGAAAATTCTTCTCGACCGTTATTTGTATGAAGCGAAAGGATCGTGAGTTTCGGTCTTTTTAAAAAAATAAAAAAACTTAAATTCTTGTAACGTTTCGACAAATATATTGTCTTTTTCAAGGCATAAAAAATAAAATAAAAAACTAATAAATAATCTTCAAAACATATCAAAATTTGAAAACTTATGTATAATTTTGGAATTAAAAATTGAGAACACCTCAACAACACAGAGAATAGTGAACAAAATGTTTTTTCATAGATTTGATGTGCTTTTGATTTTCCCGAAAGAGATTCACTTTACTGTAGGCTTTATTCACTGGGGGTTTCTACCAAATTTTTTATCTTGAAAGGTCTTTATAAAAGTACGGAATCATCAATATGGACTTACGGTGGTTTAATTAAAAGTTTCAGTACCACAGTTAGTCTTAAACAAGGCTGCCTTTTGTCGTCAATTTTATTCTCGCTATTCAATGATGATTTGCATGATTATGTTAAAGGAGGTATTCGAGTTGCTGAGGTTAATGATAAAGGTTAGCTCTATGCGGAGCAAGGGACCCGACTGTACTTCAGAACATGATTGATAGATTAGCTTCATATTGCCAATTACGGAATCTGAATGTCAACCTTAATAAATCCCAAATCATGGTGTTTAGAAATGGAAGTAAATTTGCTAGAAAATGAACGATGGGTTTTTGAGGAGAAGTATATAAACATTGCAAAATATAAATATCTTGGAGTGTGGTCGTCTCCCCAATTGTCGTTTCGTTACCATTTTGAGGAAAAGTTGGGGGCGGCGAAGCAGGTATTTTATCCGTTTTAGCACTATTTTAAAGAAAAATGATATTCCGATTAGTACTAAGTTAGAAATTTTTAATTCTGTATTCAGGTGGATACTTTGCTATGCTGCGCAAGTTTGGGGATTCATGTGGATGATTATATAGAAAAATTAAATACATTTTTTATCAAAAGGTTGTTCTGTTTGCCGAGTAACTATTTAATATATTCGAGACAGGTATACGCCCTGTATTCCATATTACTCTGAACATGCATTTTCGGTATGTACAATAAGGTTTACGTCTTTCTAACTGTCGTCTCCCAAAAAATATTGGCAAAGCAAGTAATAAGTGATATATATTTTGAATAGTGAGTATTTGAAGATTTGTAAAAAGCGTAATTTCAATGAAACACTATCTAAGTGATAGTAATAAATGTTTACCAAATGACGCTTTAATAGAAACAATAGCAGAAAAGTTTAATAATAAATTATTAAAAAAGAGTTCAGAATGACATGGTTCAATAAACTAACACTAAGTGAGAGTGAGCTAATTAAATGTCTGATCGCTCAAGACTGAAACAGGCTGAAAGTAGAAGCTGAAAAGTATAGGTATTTTCTAATAAAGGAGTTCAATTATTAATATTTAAAAAAATAAAATAAAACTTAAAAGAAGGTCAATCCCTGCAGACGGGCCGTGTCCATGTAGGTGGTGGTAAGGATTTATTTACTTATTTATTTTTGAATTCTAATAACTTTTTCTATCTGTTCTTTTCTTTTTTGAGAGTTGGATTATGTTTAATTTATTTTTGTTTTGAAAAGACCTTTTGTAACATCCATGTATAAAGGAATAAATAAAGACTATTTCTTTTTTTTTTTTGGGCGCATCAACTTCCAAGGTTATTAGCGCCCCTCAGTTTGATTCGTTCTCCACTCGGTCCGCACGAGCTTGGATGGCACATATTCAACCTTTGTGGCGTCCAGATCAGTGCCTTGTCTAGCAAGGCATGAGGAGCCCAAGGTTATTGAATAGGTACCACACATCCCCTCTTATTTCATCGATCATGTCGACGAGGGGGAGTGTGGATCATCTCTTGTTGTGCCATCCCTTTTTTAATTAAATCTTTTTTAACTATCTTATTTAAATATAAATATTATATATTAACAATTATACATATAAATTTAATATGAAAATTCTGGATCTATTTGCATCATTTAAATGTGGAACTTTTGCATGCAGATAAATTTTTATGTAATATAAGCAAGAAACTATCCTGAAATATCTACATAACCTATCCTAAAGAGGCTATTTGCTCACTGTAAACTATTCTATTTTGGGTGTGCAGTACTTAACAAATATTCCTGCACACCCTTAAGTGAACTAATCCTACTGTTAATCTAAACCTAATAGGGTTAAAATACTTTTATAAAATTTCTTTCAACCCCGAAATAAAAAGCCTAAGCTAAACATTTGCCCTAACAGTCTCGCCAATAAATACATTCACACATAAAAGCATTCTCGCCAATAAATACATTCTCGCTAATAATACAATCGCACTAATAAATACATTCACGCTAGTAAATACATTCTCGCTAATAAATACAATCGCACTAATAAATATATTCACACTAATATATACATTCATAAGAGGGGAAAGTACTCGATATTCCTTTCCCCTAACATAAAAAGAACTAACCTAATTGGGTGAAGTACTCGATATTCCTTTACCCAAGTTTAATTAACCTAACCTAACCTAACTACTAATTTAGATATTTCTATACAAATTAATATCCTTTAAAAAATCAAATAGCCTCTTTATGTAAGGAGAGCCCTCTTGTAGAATAGCGCGCTCGTCATGTGGCAGGCCTGCCCTTTCTCTCTGAGTACGCAGAGCCTGACACCCTTCCAACACGTGCGCCACCGATAGCCTTTCTCGGCATCGAGAGCACCTCGGCCTTCTTCCGCCAATAAGGAGGTGCCCATGGGTCACACGTGTATGACCAATCCTCAGCCTCGTCAAAATCACAGAGTCATGCCGCGGGAAATTCTCGACTGTAATACTTCGCACACGTGGTTTAATATCTTTAAGCTTTTCGCTTATCCTGTCCCACTGACTTTGCCATTTCCTGTTAATAATGTGTTTCATATATATTTGTAGGTCAGTGGGGCGAACGGGTCTGATTTCTTCTGTTTGTGTAGAGGCAGCTCGCTTGGCTGCCTCGTCCGCCCTTTCATTACCGGACACGCCAATGTGGCCCGGCACCCAGGCGAACGTTACCCCTTGACCACGTGTGCTTAACTGCAGCAGTAAGCTGTAAATATCTAAGACCATTGGGTCTGTCGAGAATCGGTCCCGGAGAGCCATTAATGCACTTAATGAGTCCGTCAATATTAGCGCTTTTTTGTAGTTGTTATTCTTGATTAATTCTATGGCCTGGCATATAGCAAACATTTCCGCCGTGTACACGGTTGCATAATGCGGAAGTGTCCAACTAAGGGTGACTCCTTCCGTGTACACAGCGCTACCCACACCGTCGCCTGTCTTCGACCCATCTGTAAAGATAGGTCGGAAGTCATAATAAATATTTAGAATTTCTAGTAATTTTTGTCCTTACGACAGGAGGGGTTTCCTCTTTTTTATGGAATGCCAGGTCCATGCGGACGCTTGCAGAGGGTAATGACCAGGGAGGAGAAGGCGCAAAGCCCCAACCTACCACCGGACCAAGTTCAATTCTCTCCGCTGCCAATAATTCCTTGGCTCTGACTCCAAGTGGTCGCGTCCGCGAGCGCTGTTGATAGAACTCTTCATTATGTGGGCTCTCGAATATGACGAGAAATAAGCTATGGAAACTCTTTCCCCATATTCCAGCGATGTATGTCAGGGTGAGCCGTTCTCTCCTAAGTTGAGGAGGCAGCATCCCCGACTCTACATAGAGGCTCTGTAGAGGACTAGTTCGGAAGGCGCATGTGAACAGTCTAATACCTTCATTGTAAACCTTGTCTAGTAGTTTCAGGCGTGACCTGCGCGCAGAACTATAAACTGGGGCTCCATATTCAAGTTTGGAACGGGTAAGTGTAATAAATATACGTTTTAAGATTTCCCGTTCCGTTCCCCATCTATAGCTTCCTAGAAATTTCAAGACGTCGAGGGTTTTCCTTGCTTTTGTGTAGGTATAATCTATATGATCCTGCCAGGTTAATTTAGTATCGAATACGAGGCCAAGGAAACGGATACATTCTTTATACTGAATAGGTGTGCCACTTAGAAACAATGTGGGAGGACTATGCTCCTGTCTTAAACGACAAAAATGTAGGCACACCGTCTTAGTTTCAGAGAATCTAAATCCGCTCCTAGAAGCCTCGTCAGCCACTCTGTCTATTGCTTGTTGTAGGGTTTCTCCGACCTCGCCTAGATCGGTTCCTGATAAATAAATTGCGAGATCGTCTACATATAAAGATACTTGAAGAGGATTGCCTACAACTTCTGCTAGACTATTTACCGCTATCGTAAATAAAGTTACGCTTAACACCAATCCCTGTGGAATACCATTTTGCAAGATATATGGGTCCGAAAGGACCGACCCAAGTCGCACTCGGAAACTTCGCGACTCTAAAAAGCCGCGGAGGAACCTTGGCAGTTTCCCTCTCAATCCCCACTCGTGACACTTCCGCAGAATCGCATATCTCCACGTTGTATCATAAGCCTTCTCGAGATCAAAGAACACGGCCAGCACGTGCTCCCTTCACATGAATGCATTTTGCACGTAGATCTCAAGGCGGCTCGCCTGATCCAACGTAGAACGATATCTGCGAAATCCCGCCTGATACTGGGCAAAGTTTTTGATCATATCATATGGGATTCCATCTACCCCTGGAGCAGAATCTTTGCATTTGTTTAAAGCATTTTCTAGCTCATTGATGGTCAGCGGTTCGTTATAAGCTTCATAGATAGCGGTCTCAAAGTTGAGTGGCTGTTGCTCCACATCACCTTTTCGCTGGAGAAATTCTGCTGAGTAAGCCTGTGAGCTGGAAACTTGAGCAAAGTGTACAGCCAAGGCCTCAGCCACCTCTCCTGGCTCGGTGACGACGACATCATTAATTTTTAGAACAGGTATCGACGGGGTTCTGCGACCTCCAGAGAGGGCTCTTATCGTATTCCACACCTCCCTCAATGTCGATGATGTAGAAATCTTTGACACGTAGGAGGTGAGGGTTTCTTTTTTTGACTTTTTAATTAAACGCCTCTCCTTTGCTCTTAATCTTTTAAAATCAATTAAATTTTCCTCCGTCGGATACCTTTTAAATCTATTTAGGGCCTGCTTTTTTTCCCTGTTAGCAACTTTGCATTCCGGGGTCCACCAGGGGACGGGAGATCTTATGACTCTCCCACCTACCCTCGGTACAGTACCCCTGGATGCAACTGTCATCGCCTTCGTAAATAAACTAGTGTCGAGGGTGACGTCTCCTGTAAGGGGTGGTGTCACCACTCTAGAAGCATAAGCAGGCCAGTTTACTCTTTTGATGTCGTATCTCCAGGGTGTCACAAAATCTAACCTGGAGATGGAGCTCGATACTAAGATCGGAAAGTGGTCACTGTGATGTAGTTCGTCTAGTGTGGTCCATTCCAAGCGAACCGCGACGGTGGGAGTTGTCACACTCAAATCAATTGAACTGAAACCTCCTGAGTGTGCATTGAAATGTGTTGCCGCACCATTGTTGAGGAGCATCATGTTAGCATTGTCTATAATCCCCTCAAGAGTTCTGCCCCGAGTATCAGTCCTAGCCGACCCCCACCAGGTGTTGTGACAGTTAAAGTCTCCCATCAACAACACTGGGGCGGGGAGCTGCGAGAGCAGATTCTCCAGATCACTCTTCCGCCAGAATATGTCTGGAAGGTATATACTAACTACAGTGATCTGCAGTGGTGCGGCTAGGCGCACGGCAACGGCTTGTAAATTACTTTGTAGGGGTAGCCGTTTGCTCGAGATATTATCCCTTTCACATACGGCCACTCCACCATTCGCCCTCCCACCTGGGGCAGGTTGTACCTCTTTACTATACACGACGTATCCAGGGATTCGAATGAATTGCCCCGGGCGAATCTTCGTTTCCTGGAGGCACAACCCAAATGGACGGTATTCCGCCACCATTCGACGTAACCCTTCCATATTATTCATAAATCCCCGCATGTTCCATTGAAGAATGGACTCACACATGTTTAATATTTTGAAGAATTCATACCTGGTAGGATCCTAACACTTAATAAACTATTTACACTATTAATTACCGGATTCATTATATTGGTAAAAGAAATGTATATGGATGCGTAGAATATTCCTTACTCAGTGGCACACTTATTCCGAGGCTTACCCTTAGGCCAACCTCTTGTCTTATGTCTAGGAGGATGGTCAGAAATGCTGCCACCCTCCGATTCCGAAGCTTCAATGTCCGTCCCCATCAGCTGCCATTGCTGCTGGGGGGAGCGGACATTGGGAATTATTTGTCCTTTAGTGGATCTGCCGCTTTTCCCTCTAACCCTTATTGGGCTTGGGGGCGGCAGAATCAATTTTGGACTTTTCCTCCTGGAAGAGCGTTTCGGTGATTTCACCACCTTCCACTCCCCCTCGGAGGAAGTCATTTGTTTAGGTGGGATTGATCCCACCTTTGTATTACTCCCACTAGCTGTGGGAGTTGTTGGTAGCCTTTGATAGGCATGTTTGGGTGGTGGGATTTCTCCCATCTTTGTAATAGTTCCCCTGAAGACCGGGGAGGGGTCATTTATTTGCTGCCCCAGACTAATTGCGGGGGCTGGAATGTGTGCCACTATTTGGGGTGCCTTTGCTTTCTCCGAGTATGAAATTTCTTGTGTTGCGTAAAATTTACTTTCAACAATTGCTCTTGCCTCATGATATGGCAATTGTTGAAGTGTCTTTATTTTCTGAATTTCTTTTTCTTTAGTTAAGATTGGGCACCCCGAGGATCTGGCATTATGATCTTCTCCACAATTTACGCATGTAATTGGGGTGTGCACTTGCCTTCATGGTTAGGTTTACCACATATGCACACCGGTTCTACAGTCTTACATTTCATGGAAGTGTGCCTAAACTTCTGACATTTATAGCATCTCATTGGAGACGGTATATATGGGCGCACTTTTAGCTTATAGAAAGCTGCGTCAATCATTTGTGGCGGTCTTGGGCGGTCAAAGGTGAGGACGAGGGAAGCAGTATCCACTAAGGAACCTTTCTGCCTCCGCTATATTCGCCTCACATCCACCACACCCTGATCAGCCAGACCCTCTTTTATATCTTCTACAGAACTGTTCAAAAAGTCCCGACATGTAATCACACCTTGTTATGTGTTTAGACGTTTGTGGGGACATGCTTCCAGTTCAGCATCCATATACTTTTGTAACTTCAGGATAATTTCTGCCTGAGCGCGGTTTTCTGCTTCGATGCAAATAGATCCGTCGTTTTGCTTTTTTACACTTTTTGGTTTACCTACGGACGTTTTTATATATTGGTACAATTTGAAGGAACACTCATTTGTGAAGGAACCATCCTTCTTTTTTACAACGAAGAACCTTCCCCAATTATCTTCTTCCAAGTCTAAAAACTTCGTAATTTTCTCAGCTACTTTGTTGCCGCCCCTGGCTTTCTTCCTTGGCAGCGAAGAGGGGCTATGGGGCTGCAGCGTAAAGTGTGTTCCCAGTCGTGTTGTCCTTTTCCATGCCTTTTCTTTTGCCTGTAAGATCGGTCGAAGGGGTGGGAGTTGCTGTAGAGTGGGGAATCTCTACAAGGGTAAGGGATTCAGAAGAAGGGAAAGGATTGTTAGGTATAGGATTAGGTTGGAGGGTTGGACTAGGAATAGGGTGGGATATTGGGGTAGGGAGAAAGGTTGGGCTAGGCCCAGAAAGATGTTTTTGATTATTGTCCATAATAATCTTGTTTTTTTCGTCGAGATATGTGGTCCCGCCTCCACGGACGCTCAAAATGGACCCGGTTACTCTCCGGGTGGACCATCACACCCCGATATAGTCAGGTGCCGCGGAAGACAGCGTTCCAATACTGAAGCATCGACCCGTGCCCCCGCGGCCCCCCTCCTAACCCTAGGAACCCGCCTGAGGCGGAATTCCCTAGCCTTCCTGGAGTCGGGCTATCCCCCAGGTAGAGCTCTCGGGTGAAGCCGAGGCCAAAGACATGTGTTGGGATCGGACGCCCGCAGGTCGTCGTCTCCCTCAATGCCCAGGATCCCCTTTTCCACCCTAGCCCCAAAGCCTCGTGCCGGCAAGCACGAGGGAGAGATATTTATACTCCGAGCTCTCAACGAGTGCGTGTCCGTGTTCATGCAGTGTGTGTGGTCGTCTGTAAAGTGTCGAGTGTTCAGGTGTGAGTGAATGTGTGTGGTGGGGAGCTCAAGTTTACCTGTGGAAGCACTATTATTATTATTATAATGGTTGAAAGTAGGGACAGGTGAGACTTATTTTCTTATTTATACTTTGTAACTCACCATCATCACTAAACAAAATTTTATTGTGGTGAGTTAATTTTCTATACTAATTTCAACACATGTTAAATAATAATTATTATGGTAATAATAATAATGAGAAAGATAATATAATAATTATCTTAATAAAGTAATTATTTAAATATAATCTTTAGTATCTTAAATATAAAGTATTATTTCTTCATTTAAAATTCACAAGTTGAATATATATTTTTTTTTTTAACACGCATCTCTGGGACAATATTTGAATATATCTATTCATTTTCATGGAAGGCCCTAAATAGAACTGTGGCGTAGGGTCCTAGAGTCGGACCTGCAGTGTTGGATTGGGGAAGATCATGTTATGTTATTAAACAGAGACGTCAAAAATCTCTGAAGAACTGATGATTTCTCTTTTTAATTCACGCTTCTTTACAAGATTTTCCTTAAATATTAACCAAAGTTTCATTATTTTAAATAGTGATTACCTGCTTGTTTTTGTTCGTACTAAAATTATGTAGATAATATTTAATTAACTAATTAGTAATAATATAAATTGAATTATGTTAACAGGAACTACTGTACGGACGGCCACTAGTTGGAGATCTGAGCATAAGGCCGCCAGAACTCTAGGCATCATCATGGGAGTGTTCATGATCTGCTGGCTGCCATTCTTCCTATGGTCTGTACCCACAGTAAAACATTTCTCAAGCTTATTAAGACTACTTTAAAAATAGTCCTAATGGGTATCTAGAAAAAATCCTGTTAGTTTTTAATAAAATTTTTGAAAAAGAGCAATTGCCTGAAACGTTTAAAAGTGCTATTGTTTTTCCTCTATATAAAAAGGGTGATATTCAGAATGTAAGTAACTATCGTGGTATTTCTTTTAGGAATACAATAGAGAAACTGTTTACTAGTCCTGTCGAGATTGACTAACTGGGCGGACGAAAATGGTATACTTGGCGAATATCAGGCGGGATTTAGGAAAGGCTACTCAACCATTGATAACGTCTTTAATCTAATGAGCATTGTTAAATTTAGGTTGAGTAAAAAAAGGAGGAAAGTATTTGCCTTTTTCATTGACTTATCCGCAGCGTTTGATCATATTGACCACTATGCACTCTTTTACAAATTATCAGAGATTGGGGTCTCAAGTAAAGTTATCAATGTACTTAAAGATCTGTACTCTGGTACTTATGCTAGAGTTTGGTGTCACAATGGTTTGACTGAGTGTTTTGAGACAACCATGGGTGTGAAGCAAGGCTGTTTGCTAAGCCCTCTTTTGTTTTCCTTCTTTATCAACGATTTAGTGGATTACATTGACGGGGGTGTACAAATTAAAAATACGCTGTTCAAGATATTGGCCTACGCGGACGATCTGGTGTTGCTGGCCACTGACAATGTTGCGCTACAACAAATGATCAATTCGTTTCAAAAGTATTGCCTTAAGTGGAATTTGAAAATTAACTTAAATAAGTCAAAAATTATTGTTTTTAGAAATGGTGGAAAACTTGGAAAAAATTATAGATGGTGGTTTAATAAAGAAAAGATTGAAGTTGTGAACTCGTATAAGTACTTGGGAATCACCCTTTCATCTAAGCTATCTTTGGATAAACATTTCAATGACAGAATGACAATAGCTAAATTTGCGTTGAACTCTTTTAATAGTTTAACAATAAATAAGAATGTACCTTTTTCTTCAAAACTGCAGATATACAATGCGGTCAGTAGGGCAATTGTCTGTTATGGAGCTCAAATATGGGGCTGTACTTGGCACAAGCAAGTAGAAGTTCTCTTAAAATTATTTATTAAAAAAACATTTAGTCTGCCACGCAACACACCCGACTTTGTGCAATACTTAGAGACTAATGTATTGCCCACATTTCTATATACAGTAAAGTTGCATATAAAATATTTAAAAAGATGTTTATCAATGCCGGCTCATTGATACCCCAACTTTTTTATGAACGAGATAATTGAAAGAAAGTTGTTTTTATATAACGATTGGGTTAAACTTTGTGGTTGTTACAATATCTCAATCACTGACTTTCTTAGTTTTAAAATTGATACGAGTACAGTCCTGGAAAATATTAAAGCTGTCCTATTTGATAAATATAAGCTCTTAGCCCTAAATAGTCAGCAACATACTTTGTATAGAAAGTTGGACCCTCAACCCAGTTTAGTGAATTGTATTAACTTAGATGCCAGTGCTATTGGATTGGTAATTAAATCGCTATATCTTAATAAATACACGAATCACAATGCAATCAAATTATGCTCGATTTGTACTTTGGATGATAGAGAAGAAAGCGTTTATCACTTCATAGCGATATGCCCCATATTAAGAGAATTTAGAATTAGATATTTTAAGAAAAAGTACTTAAATGAACTGGAGTTTGAGGAGTACTTAAATGGGAAATGTTGGAAGAGTCTGGTGAATTACTGTAAAGCAGCATGGGCATACAGATATCAGCTTGTAAAAGAGTTTAATTATTGATTTAATTTATCTATTAGTATTATAATTTGCATTCTTATGGTTTTTACCTCCATTTATGTTTACGTTTTAAAGTGAATTTTATTTTATCTTCTGTGTATTTTAGGAAATGAATTTTATCTTTCTCTTATTTAGTAGTTAGGTTTATGAAATGTTTATGTTGTACCAGTGTAATTGATGTATTTTCTTGAAATTTCTTTTAGATTATTTTATTTTTCTATAGAAGTGTGTCAAGTAGAGACAACCCCTCAGCCGGTCTCAGGATCATGAGTAATTGTCTGTCACTATAAATAATTAAAAAACAAAACAAATTGTAATCTTGTAAATTAATAAAGACATTATTATTAATATTATTATTATTATTATGTTTTTCTTAAAAACAGATCGAACTGATTTTTTTAAACCAAATAGATCAACTAATCATAAAAACACTGACACATTTTCCTAGGAAAATTCATTTAATAGAAGCTCTGGGAGAATGGTGACGTTAGGCTATTCTTTTAAAATGTCAATTTCAATACGTTAGCCTCATATATTGTCTTTAAATTATGTATCGGAACTGTCTATGTTCATTTGCAGTTATGATGAAATATGTAACGGATAATAGCCGTATAAATAAAGAAATTGCAGTAAGAGAAAGTGATGTGAGTGTTTCACGTCCTTTGTTTTTCTTATCTAATGGACTCTAGCTGAATTGAATGGAGGAAGCTGGTTGAGGAGGCCCAGCTGTAGCGCCCCAGAAAGAAGAATGGACTCCAAATATATATATATTTCCGGTGAAAACTCCCTCTCGAAAGGTTGACACAATCGCAGCACTTCCTGCTACTGGAAAAATAAAAAGGAAAAGTTCTTACAAACATTATCTGATCAAACGAAAAACTTTTTTTCCCCTTGGAAAGCTATTAAGTCTTATCTTAAGTCTTGGCTAAAAGTCTTTCAGAAAATTTCGAAACAAAAAAGAAAGCAATGGCCATCATTAAGATTTTTATCATAATGATAGTTCAAGTACTTGGGATTCTGAAAAGTTCAGCTGCATTAAGATTTTCAAACTTTCCTATTTCTCTCAACAGTAATTGATATCAAGAATTACTGTGCGCAGTTTCCAATAATAATAAAACAGAAGCAATCTAATGAGAACTAGTTGTTTATTTAGAAAGAATCGATCGAATGAATCGATAACTACTGAGAAGCGTGTTTCCATCGTAAGTAATAGAATAAACAAAAAAAAGAAAATGAACGGAAGCGATACATTTATATCTATTTTATATTTATAGACATACGAGTATGTAAAATATAAATATATATAACATTTATTATATTGATAAAAGATGAGGTCAACGAAGTTTGAAACAACTAATCGGTTTTATTCGTAGAACTGCAAACAACAGATAAATGCCCTTGACTTATCAACTTATTCTATATTTTTATTTACTTGTCCTCTATTTATTAATTGATCCAAATTATAGGTTAAAAATACTTCCCTTATGAAAAATTAATCTAAGAAAAAAAAAAAACAATCTGGTGTGGAACACTCACACGACTTTCTCTTACTGCGAAATAGCACATTTTCTTCATATTTACAATTCGTGTTAGTGTTTAAAAGCGACGGCATTATTATGGAGAAAATCACAAAAAAATGAAAAACCTATTCAGCGAAGTCGCACATAGCTCAACCGATTTTCTTCAAACTGGGAATTTTGGCAACTTATATGATTCTAATTAATATTATTTAATCGTTTTAGGGTGCCCCCTTTCGGCCCTACCGCCAGTTATCCCTAAAAAAATTTAAAAAATAGATTAAATAATAGACTAAACAATCAAATGAATAGGATTTTATTTTCTATTTTGCAAGTTATTTCAGTTTCTTTTTTCACAAACAGAAAATAATATTTAAAAAAATGTCACTCACATTAACTTTTAATGGAAGGACAAGAATTATTCATCAACTTTAAAATAACATTTATTCATCCTGTATGCAAATGGTCCATACTTACTTATTCAGTAAGAATTAGGCTCCTTCAAGATAATGTTAACTTAATTACTAGACGAACACTGGGACAGATCCAGACGGGTGGTTGTAATATGAAGCAGTAGAGGAGCCTAACTTCTTTTCATTATTTTACAGTAACTGGTTATAGATAGAAGGGTGGGACATAATTTTCCTTCCCATGCTTGTGATTGGCTGTTGGAATTGGAGGTCTAAGTTTCCCCTCTAAGGGTCTTGTTGCCAATGTGTTGCAGCATTGTTTTTTTCTAGAAAACCTTAATTTGTTTTCCTTTTTCTCTCATTTCTCCGACCAGGAACAGCCATATTCTATTCAGACGGCGACGAACATCTCTATTTATACAGTATTACTCTGTTTCAGTTTCTGTTGTCTGTTTTAGGCTCTGTCCATTATAGCCACTCTTGTCTTGGATATGGGCAAAGACTTTCGTTCTTTAGGTCTTCAAAATTTTATTGCATGCGCAATTAAGACGAATATTCTTCAACTTGGAATCCAGGTTTGTACCTGTATCCTAGAATAAGGAATGAGCATTGCAGGGAAGGACTCCTTCTTGGATGAAATCCTGAAAAAAATTAGCTGTGTTCAGCTGAAATATTTGAAAACTTATTCACCAGATATTTTGTTTTTAACTTTAGATAACTAGAGATCGAAGAAACTACTTCACCATGTTTTCCATGCACTCCAAAAATTAAAATCTGACCAAGCATGCGCTAAAACTGGAAAATGAGCGGATTTTCCAGCTGACTGAAGCGGAAATAATGAATTATCAATAACAGACGTCCACCATACATAAGTCTACCTATATAGGTCCTACAATACTTAAGTTTACCTATGTCATAATATTTTGTGAGAAAATTATTCCACAATATTATTGATATTAATTTCATTAAAATTTCTTAGTTAAATTTCAGTCTTATAAGAACGGATTTATTTTAAAACTTTGACGAAGTCAATAACCTCATTATATGTGCTCATTGGTTTGAAAAGAAATTTATATGAAAAAAAGAAAAAAACACATTTTCCATAAAGAAACTTGTTTGGAAAAACGCCAAAGAGATTGAAATATTTTTTTTATAAAAAAATTTATATTTAAAAAGAAAATCTATAGAATGTAAGAGAGGGAAAAGCGCAGTTATCAATAACTCCGTGGAAACCAAAAATCTGGTGAAGAATTTTTATCTTACATTTTTTTTTAATTGAATTTTTCTCAATTTCCCAGTGACAACTTTTCTTCAAACAGTTTTTTGGAACACTTTATTTGTCCGTAGTAAGATATTAGAGTGTTGTCATATTAGATATCTCCTTAATAAGATATTAGTGTGTTTCCTTAGAGGGTTCTGTCACAACTGAAAGCTACTAAATGTTTCCTTAGAGGGTTCTGTGGGAACTGAAAGCCACAAAATGTTTCCTTACAGGTTTCTGTGGGAACTGAAAGACACTAAATATTTTTAATCAATTTTCCCGGAAAAAGGTCCCCCATTGAAAGGATTAGAAGATACTTATTTTATTTATTTTTTACTTTTCTATAAGAGGAAGTAATGCGATCGTGCCAATTCTCAAAATTGGGTTTTCTTGGAAATACAGGTTCTTTAGGTTCCTTAAATACGGAAAAAAGTTTTCTGTCGGTCTGTCTTTCTGTGCGGGAACAGATGAACAAAATATCTCAAAAATCGAAAAAGTGCAGGAAAATTGAACTTCATATTTTAGATACCACCACTGCATCCAAGGTTTCTGGCAAACTTGATAATCGGAAGTGCGATTTCACTGCATGGATTTTACAATTTTTCGCGGATTTCCCGGAAATGGCTCCATCGTTTTCGCAAACTCTATTCACTTATATAGCTTTCATTCAAAGATATTGAGGGTTCTGAGGGAAGTGAATAACCTTAACCATCCTACAGAGTGCCACTTCATATATGTTTCAATTGTATTACATATTATTAATTGCTAGAATTCCAAATTTAAAGAAAATTACTTAACCCGGTTATGCGGAAGTTGCGACTGACAGGAACTTAGAGGATTCTGTGTTTTGAGAATTTCCTCAAAATGGAACCCATCAATTTTCTTTGAGAAAATCTTCACTCTTACTTGATATATTTTTTCACTCTTATTTAGAGAATTTTGAGATGTTCCCGGCAATTGTGATTTAGGATTAAATTTTAACTGCCGTCACAAGCTTTGCTAAGGCGTTCTGACCGAGGTAGGTGCCATATAATATAGTCATAATCGGGTAAAACGAGTATAATCCCGGCATAAACAGTGGTAAACAGTTTCTTGAGTAATTCCTAGAGAAATGGATTGTAGACTCTTCAATAACAATAAGCTGTAGAATGTTTGTTCCCGGGCTGGCTATGGATTATTTAGATTTCTCTAATGATGGTAGTTAATTCCCCAAAATTTGTTTCTTGACTGTTAAAGTCCTGAAATTGCCAGGCTTTTATATGATTTGTCCATAGCTTGAAGGGGAAAGCTGTTTCTCACATATGTAACTGATTTGTTCGTCTAGTGAAGTGGGAGTGACAAAGGAGGTGATGCATAGTTAAAGTGCGCCTGCATTGCACGACGCTACCGCTGATGGCGGCTAGTCCCAGTGCTTGATGTCGTTGTGGTGAATTTCCTCAAACAGAGGATTGTTTATTCCAACACAGTAAACATGGTAACAGTTCGACACTCAGAGTTATAAGAATTAAATAAACAAATAACTATCAGGGTTAAATTATTTTAGAGCGGAATTTAGAATAAATAAGTAAATATAAATAATCAGCTGGTTTATAAATTTAAATACTTGATTGCTTTATCGTATCAGCAAACAATTGTACGCTGTGCTTGTCCTTTCACGTAGCTCTGTATTCATCGATATAACATCAATCAATCAATAACATCAATATAAATATTTAAAAAAAAAAAAAATTGTAAGTAAAAAATTTCTTGTGATCTTTAAAAATAAATAAATAAATAAAACCTGTAAGGGTGTTGTGAGGAGATGTAGGTTGTTGCTTGATTAGTGATAAATAACACCTTAAGATTTGGTTTAAGATATGTAATTGATATATATGTATATGACTGACTGCCAAGGACTTTACACTAACTGAACTGAACTGAACTGACAGACTGACGTGGCTAAGAAGATATCAACGGAGCGATGTTAAACTGATGTGTAAATCAACAGAATTCTATCAGAATGATCTCTCATTGCCTATCTCTCATATATATATATATATATATACTGGCCGAGCCTCTCCTCTCTGTGCGAGAGAGGCTGTTTCTCTCCGCTAAGTGGATGAGTGGTGGGGGTTCACTACCCCTACAAACCGAAGACTTTCTTTAAAGTGACGAAGACTTTACAAATTGAAAATGTCATTTATCTTGTTTTTAAGTACGGGGTTGGCTTGGTGGGATTAGGCGCAGAGTATGAGGACGGCTTGCCGATGAGGAGGTGTACAGGGAGGTGATAGCGCGCTTAGCTACTAGTAGATAAAGTTGAAGAAGGAAGGCTGGGGAGTGGCGGACTTGAAGGACTTGCGAAAGGAAATGGGCAAGTTGATTACTGCCACTAACTTAACAGAAGTCAGTGTTTAAGCAATTCCCCCCCCCAAACCAGACTTCCTTCTCACTCTCTCTTTCTCTCATATATCCGCTCACCCATCCACTCTGTCTCGGTTGCACGCTCACAACTTTTTCCCCAACTAAGACAATGAAAAATGATGACTGTTTTTAATTTTCTTTGTTATTTCCAAACTAAAGCCCAAGAATTATTTTTCTTTTATTTTCACTTAAGTATTTTGTATTTCTTTAGACCTTTCCAACGCTTTTTCTAATAAAATTAATTTTATGAAACTTAGCCTAATTAATAGCAATAATATTTTAGTATTTTAAGAACACATGGATTCTAATGAGTTCTTATACATTTATGATAATAAATATATGTAAATATATTTATGATAAATATGTATAAATCGTTTGAGCTGTTGCCGAGAAAAACTGAAGAAAAAAATATTCAGTAAACTTGTACTTCCGGTCCATGGATTTTATCTGAATCCTTCTTGTCTGATGCGGTGCTAGTGGTATGCGGAATGTTAAATTTGAGGTGCTTGCGAGTTTTCGTTTTTGAAATATTTCGTTCACAAACAGAAAGAGATAGAGTGAGAGAGAGAGACGCACGCTCGCATAAATACTAATTAACATTCGTAACTAATTAAGAAACTTCTAGAAATCATAGTACGAAATTCATGCGGACGAAATTGCGGATGAAGAGCTAGTATTATAACATATATAAAACCAAAATGTATAAATGAAGCAGTTATACTCGAAGACTCTCGGGCAGCTATTATAAGAGACTAGCAAAGTGGAAATTGCAACGGTGAATGTTATTGTTAACAAATGCAAGAACATCACAACAGATGGTCAGCTGAGGCAGGATCAGGGTGTTGCGATTCAGTGGATTCTTGTTGGGGTTCAGTGAAATGAGGAGACTGAAGCTGATTGGCTAAAGATGAAGCCAAGAAAACTCAACCACAAGTCCCACTTACGCTTCGTATGCAAAGCATGCCAATAGAAATCAATTGCTCGAAAGCCTAAAAACGAGAGGGCTTCATTTGTGGATTCCGGAGGAAGATTGCCGTCTGATCTGCCCTGGTGTACTCCAGGTGCGGCATGTTTCCGTACCCAACCGGGCATGATTATCTGCAGAAGCACCTTCAGAAAAATGTCGCTGTGGACCAATAACATCTTCATTTTTTGCAATGCCCAGGACTACAACATCTGCATGAGTAACTTCCACATAATCCCTATAAGAAAACAAGTATTTCTTATTGGGCTGCTGAAAGTCGGTGGCCAGAGTTGCCAACCAGCGCCTCAGCATACGGTAAAAAAAAACAACATAAAAAAACTTTTACCATCCGTAAAATATATTTCATTCGTACACGAAGCCTTAAAACATGTATTTCCGGAGTTAGGTTTTGCGTAACAGATGTCCTCTTTTTAAAAAGACTTTTTATTCTCAAAATACACAAATTATAATGATATAGTTCATATACAAATAAAAAGAGTACAACTATTAAACAAACAATAACAACTCACTTGTACAGCACTGGTGTATAGTAATAGCAGAACTGACTAATGAGATGGAACTGGGAGTATATATAGGGATTTCTATGTTGCTTATCGTGATATGTCAAGGTTCCAGGAAGAGGATGTGATAGTGTGCTGAATCAAAGGTTAAGGTTACGTAACTCCTCCTTCCTTAAGTTTTTCGTGTCCTCACGAAAGTTGGTGCTTGTCCTGAAGATGTTGGCGGTAAGCTGCCATGGGGCTGTTCATAGGGTGTAGTGGAGTGGCTGCTACTTCTTCATTGGGGTCTTCGTCTGGGTTAGCAGGATTCCTTTTTCTGACAGAAATCAGATATTTATACAGTTTTTGTCGATGCTGTATTACAAGGTGAGCGATTGATAGACAAAGGGCGAAGATGGCTACAGTAAATAATATTGAAGTATGATCCGTTGTGGTTTCTTCTTCAAGTTCTTCCAGGGGCTGCATTTTGGTATTAAGATCATGGAGGTCTAAAAATGATATATTAACTCGATCATAGGAGTTAGGGATGGAAGGATTAATTAGCATGTGTTCAAACACATTAATATGTGTAGACTGGTTTACAATTATTAATTTGTTCACCTTTTTCTAAAGTTATCAGTGCTGTTTGCTTCGTATTAACAGTGAAGCTTACATTGTTTTTGTTAATGTTTACAATAGGAGTGTTATAAATTAAATAGTTGTTAGTTATTTCAATGTGCCTAATAAATGGCCTAGGTTTAGGTATATTAATAGTTTTACAATTGTTTTCCAAATTGTTGTTCAATAGATCATTTATACATTCATTTTCAATAATTGAGGCATTTGTACAATAATAATTATTAAGTAATAACTCACACTGGGCTGTGTATAATTTGTCCGTCTTCAGGATTAATGAGGGGAATGTTGTTATGGTAAAAGTTTGATTGGTATAATCATATGGGTAAGATAATAGAAAGTAAGTTTCGGTTAGGGGGGTTTTTGTTGGAAGTTGGACCAGGTAGTGGAGATGCGTCGGTGTTATGGAGCAATGGGTTCTTCCGACTTGCCAAAGTATCTCCGCGTTATTAGAAATCAATTCAATATTATTTAAGGTTTGTAGTTGCATTAATTCCTTTTGCGATATTATGCTGCTATGGATTATTGCTAGTTTACAGAATTCAATGGAATCATCTAGGTCGTTGATTTTATTAATTATAAGTGTTAGGGCCGAATGAAGGGTGGTATATAATTGGTTGATTTCGAGGGTATTGCTAATATCGTAACTCAAAAGTTTGCGTACTTTTGCGTTGTTATCCCGAATGATCGCGATGTCTTTGTTAAATTCATTAATTAGTTTTTTGTTTATGGTTAATTGTTGGAGAACATTGTGTTCCAAGTGGTAGTCATTCTTTTCAATTTTTCTAATAACCTCGTCGTAGTGTTTTTTATCGTCGGCGTCCATGTTGCCGGTGATCAAGGATATAGCCGTTCCTAGGGCGTTTATTAATCCGCGCTTGGGTCTGGTTACTTTAGAATTTACAAGGACATGGTCTAATTTGTTTTGGGCGTACCTAATATGTGCTTTCATATAGGCTTTTATGAGGGAATGAGAATTGATTTTTAAATGTTCTATATAGGAATGTTTGGGGTTTCTTTTAGGTTCACTTAGGGAGTTGAGGGTATATTCGATGTCGTTCAATTCCTCTTGGAGGGATGTTAGGTTAATGGAATGTATATACGTGAAGTATTTTTCAATTAGGTAGGAGTTCTGTATCTTAATAGGGATTATTCCAGGGCCTTTGTGGAGGTTGATAGTCTTATAAGCCGCTACTATTCCAGGCTTAGGAGAATCAGGGGGATGATATTCATTTTCTTGGACCTGTGAACAAGTAGGTTTGTATGAATTATCTTCATATTTTCTAGGACGTTTAATTTGTGTGGGATGTATTTTTGTCTCTTGTTTTTCCAGTGAGGATTTTTTGTTTGTTGGGGTCGCATATTACTGCTTTGTATTTGGGTTTTGCCTTATTTCTATTATGCCTTTTTACAAATATTTTTCCTGGGGGAATTGTTACTTCTTCTCTGTCTTCGTTTAATTGGTCTGTCCGTTCCTCTTTTTCTTTTTGTATCAGTTCTTTTATGGCTTTATGAATTAGTTCTTTTTCTCTGTGGTATTCTTCGGTTTGAAACTCGAAGATAGTTGCTTCATTTTGCTCAGTGGGGAATGTTATGCCGAAGCTAATTTCGTTGGGGCCGAGCTTTAGAGTACTACTGGGGGTATTGTTATATGCAATTATGGCTAGTTTTAATTTCTTGTTTAGGGACATTTTGGGTTCTTGTAATTGGACAATGTTCAAAAGTTCGATGAGGGTCGAGTGAGCTCGGTTGATAAGTCCGATTGAATTGTGGTGATGGGGTGTAGTTAAGTAGTGAGAAATATTATTGTATTGTAAAAAGGACTCAAAACCTTTGTTTGCAAATTCTTTTCCGTTGTCTGTCTGTATTTCGCGTGGGGTAGGGAAGTAGCTAAGATATTCTCGTAAACTATCGATAATTTCAATACTATTCGTAGAATTTATAATGTAAGCTGTCATTCTCTTTGAGAAACAATCCATAATTGTTAGGATGGAGTGGTTAGAAAAGAAAAGAGTATCCATTTGTAATTTCTCGAAAGGTTTGTTGGGTGTTGGAGTTAGGTTGAACTTCTGTTTCGGGGGAGTACGTTCATATTTGATCTGTTTGCATATGTCGCAATTGTTAATGATTCGCGTTACGCTTTCTGTCATTTGGGGTCAATAATATTTTTGTTTTAGTCTATCGCATGTGTCATTAATTCCACGGTGACAGGTTTTTCCAATGTGGTAGCTTGTAGTTAGTTCGTTTTGATCATCAGGGTCTTCAACATCTATGTTGATTTTAAAGTATCTTTTAATTCTGACTATGGGGTATGTAGTAAGTATTATCTCTTCAAATAATTTATATATGTCTTCTAGGATATTGTTCATAACAGTCGCTTGGTTTGAACAGTAAAGACCATAAGTGGTATTGGGTGCAAGATATTCTAGACAATGTTTCAGGAGGGTTTCTTTATGTGGCCATGCGACTTGCCATATTAATCGCGTTTTATTTCCAAAGTATGTTTTAGCTTTGCTGTTTATGGGATTGCCGATGTTTATTTGGATTTGGTTTTTTTCAATATTCAAGCATTTGTTTTTATCAGGGATGACAATTATTTGATTGGGGACTGAGTTTGGGCTGATTGTGGGACGACTAATTGTTGGACTTGTAATTATTTGGGGCTCATCTTTTATTCTTTGGGGTTGTTCCTTTTCATTTAGGGGGTCATCATTTCCATTTTCTTGGGGGTTATATTCAAATTCATTAAGGGTAAGTTTTATGAGGTCATCTAGTTCCTCTGGGGTCATTTCTTTTTGGGGGTCGATTTCATCGAGGATTCTTGCAATTTCTTCTTCTCTTCCAGGGGGTGTTGCAAGAGTTTGGTCAATATAAGGGGAATCAAAGGGATCGAATGGGTAGATATTAGTTTCATCTATATTATCAAGGGTTTGGTTTTCTCCGTCTCTGATGATATTTAAAGGGACAGGATTTCGGGACAATGCATCAGCTACGTAATTTGTTTTTCCATCTACGTGTTTGATGTCAAAATCATAGTCAGACAGCTGGTTCTTCCATCTGAGTAGTTTGGCGCTGGGGTCCTTCATATTGTGTAGGTATTGGAGGGGTTTATGGTCTGTGCAAATTATAAAACTCCTCCCTTACAGGTATGGTCGGTAGTGTTTACATGCCCATACTATTGCTAGTAGTTCTTTTTCGATAGTGCTTAGGTTTATTTCTCTAGCGTTCAATGTTCTTGAAGCATAGGAAATGGGGAGATCTTTTCCGTTTATGTTTTGCGAAAGGACCGCTCCTATGGCATAGTTAGAAGCGTCGGTGGTCAGGGTGAATGTTTTATTAAAGTCTGGGAATTGTAAAATAGGGCTATTTATTAGCATTGTTTTTAGAGTGTTAAAGGCTTCCATGTATTCATTCGTTATTGATATTGGTTCGTTACCTTGTTTTAGTTTTTCGGTAAGGGGTTTCGCTATTTTCGCGTAGTTTTTTATCATTTTTCTATAATAGCCTGTAAGGCCAAGGAATTGCTTTATTTGTTTTTGGTTTTTCGGGATGGGGAAATTTTTGACTGCTGATATTTTTGTGGGGTTTGGTCTTATTCCATCGGCTGAAATAATGTGGCCTAGGAATGTTACTTCTTTCTTGAAAAACTCTGTTTTATCTAGTTGTATCTTTAGGTTATGTTCTTGTAGTAGTCTAATGGTGTTTTCTAGGTCGTGTATGTGTTCTGTGATTGTTTTTGAAAAGATTATTAGGTCGTCCATATAGACTAGGACGTTCTTGGTGTTGGCAAATACACTATTCATTGCGCGTTGGAAAGTTGGTGGTGCATTCTTTAACCCGAATGGCATTCGTAGAAACTCGTAATGGCCCGAGTCTATGCTAAAAGCTGTTTTGGCGATGGAGTTGGGTTCCATTTCGATTTGGTGGAATCCAGATGCCAAATCTATAGCGCTGAAGTACTTGGCTTTGCCTAGTTGGTTTAAGAGATCTTCAATGTTGGGTAAGGGAAATCTGTCATTTATAGTCTTTTTGTTTAAGTTCCTATAGTCTATAACGACTCGGATTTTATTTTTTCCTGAGGCGTCTGGTTTCTTGGGAACTACCCATATGGGTGAGTTATAGGGGGAAGCAGAGGGACGTATGATGCGGTTTTTCAACAATTTTTCTATTTCCTGGTGTACAAGTTCTTTGTAGACCACAGGATATCGGTAGTTTTTAGAATATACTGGGATTTCATCTTCTGTTCGAATTTCGTGTTTCAGAAGATTGGTGGAACTGAGTGTGTCATTTTCCTGCTGTATTATAGTAGGATATTGGGTTAGTAAATTTATCAGGGGTTCTTTCTCGTCGGGTTTTAAGTGTTCTGTACGTATAAGTTCGCTAATTTTTGCTTTCGTAGTTTCTTTATGGGTTACGGAGTGAACTGGGGCTTTTTCGTTTTCAGTATTGCACATGGGAATTGTAACGCCGGGGTAAGTTATTGTATTTGTGTTGAAGTCGAGCACCAGGTTTAATTCTGTCATGGTGTCTTTACCTAATAACATGTCGTATTTGTCTGAGAATGGAAAGACGTATAGTTTGGTGCTGTGTTCAATGTTAAAGTGAGTTTGGAGGTTCAGATATATGCAAGATGTGCCATCTTTTGTTCCTGCGGGGGTAATAATGGAGAAATATTCTGAATGAATAACCGTGTTAGGTGGAATAGAATTGGGGTGTATATAATTCCGTGTAGAGCCTGTGTCAACTAACCATTTGTATTGTAGGTTGTCTTTACAATAAGGGAGTGGTTTTATTTCGGATTCTTCGTGGGGCTTACACTTTCGAAGCTGCCTTCTCCTAAAAAATCTTCGAGTTTACCGAGCCTTTGTATTATGGTCTGTAGTTGATTTTCTTGGACGTTATGGGATGCTGTATGTAATGGCGCAGAGTTATTTTGCTGCGGGGTTTTAGCGTAATTTCCTCTGTTTTGATAGTGAGGGGACCATTGTGGTGTTTGCTGGGAGAATCGTGGGTTGGAGAAATTTTCTCTAGGGGGTTGTCGATGAAAGGGAGTTGTACCTGCATTAGAGGCGGCGGATAACGATGAGATGTTGAGGGACTTGAGGGGCTAATTTGGCGATTAGGTACATTTGGTGGAGGCCTATAGGGTGCTCTGGCTTGTGGGGTAGGGGATTGATATGGAGGTCTTGGCGGCGAAGACTGTTGTTGTTTTTTATACATTTGTTCAATAATGAATATGCATTTAGTATTTAAGATTCGTCTTAACTCTTCTAATGTAGTAGGGTTAAAAGACATTATATGATTGGACAATTGCCAGGGGGTAGTAGAGTAGAAATGATATATGATCTCCTGATCTAGATATCGCATAGAAGTGAGAGTGACCTGCTCTTCAACTCCGTCAATCATGTATTTGGCAAAGATGAGTTGTCTTATATATTCTAATCGGTTAAGGTACTCCGTTGGGGGTTCTTTGTAATGCGGCTTCATACCGTACATCTCGGATTTTAGAGTTTCAAAAGATTTAGAATATGAAAAGTTCCTTCGTAGGACATCGAGGAATTCATTGATAGTAATTACTTGTTTCGTAAGCATGAGGGACTGAGCTGATCCGGTTAGTTTAGCTTTTACTTTGTTTAAAAGTAGATATTCGTTAGTGGTCTTTTCAATAATATTATCCTGGCATACTACGTTATAAACATTTTCAATCGCTTGGACGAAGTGTAAGAGTTCGCGGGGTGCTCCACTGAAGGTGGGAATGTGGTCGTAATCCTCCCTTCGTAAGGGATGGTTGATTCGATTGGGATCTTGACGTAGGGTTGTTTGATTTTGGGGGGTTTGCGGTGTTGGGGGTGGAGTTACAGGGAGATTTGCTTGTGAGATGCCTGGGGTAGTCATTATGTATGTGTTATATGCGTTGCCCAAGTGTTTACAATTATATGTAATACAGAATATAAATGCCTATATTTATGTAAAATTGAACTATATTAAATTAAATATAATGTCATTTTGTTATAGGGGTTTTCTTTATTTTCCTTTTCTTTATAGGGGCCTTTTAATTAATTATGGGGTTTGAATTGATTACAGGGCTTTCAATAAGGGGCTGATATATAAAAGGGAGTTTTTATATCAATTATTACTAATTTAGGGGGTTAATGAAATATATATAAAGAGAGATATAGTATATTACTGAGTCTGCACACCTGTTGTTGTTGCTGCTGAGTTGCTCTCTCTCTTGGGACTTGGATTTTTCTTTTGGTGAGTTGAGTCTATGAACGAATTCTTCTTGTAGAAGGGGGCTGGAGCTGCTGGAATCTTCAAATTCTTCAAAAATCTTTAAAATGACTTGTTCGAGTCACTACGTTCGGGCGCCAGTTAGGTTTTGCGTAACAGATGTCCTCTTTTTAAAAAGACTTTTTATTCTCAAAATACACAAATTATAATAATATAGTTCATATACAAAAAAAAAGAGTACAACTGTTAAACAAACAATAACAACTCACTTGTACAGCACTGGTGTATGGTAATAGCAGAACTAACTAATGAGAGGGGACTGGGAGTATATATAGGGATTTCTATGTTGCTTATCGTGATATGTCAAGGTTCCAGGAAGAGGATGTGATAGTGTGCTGAATCAAAGGTTAAGGTTACGTAACTCCGGTGAAAACACAATTTCGAACATTCGACACGATCGCGGTGCTTAAGAGAAAGTAAAAAAACAAAAAGATCTGGTTGAAACACTGTAATAAATTAATACATTTTCTACAAATGGGAAATGCTTGACTAAGCGATTGCCTGGCCCCTAAATGCTTGACTGACTGATTCATCAATGCAGAGCCGAAACTACTGCGTCTAGAAAGATGTAATTGGAACAGTAGGTTTCTTTCGTGACGTAGAAACTCACTAAGCAAGGATTTTTCGAAATTTGACCCCTAATGGGGTGAAATGGGGTGTACAAATTTTTATGGAAAAAGATCATATATAACAGGCGAGTGAAAGGGGTGAAATAACCTGGTGTAGGACCTCTTGGTGGAAAAAAAAACAGTAAAAATTCCGAATTTCCTATAATTTAATCACATAAATTTGAATCGAGAGTGTTTTCAATTAAGACATTGAGTAAAAATATTATTGGAGTTGTCAAATTTTTTTTTTGTAATTTTGAAGTGATACGAATATAAATACACTGATAGACAGACAAAATTTTAAATCTTGAACGGATTAAACGCAGAAAAATTATTTTTTGCTTGCATATACCTCGAGTATCCAAGCCGTATCTGCTCATATTCAGAATGTAGAGACAACCTATTAAGAATCTGAGAAATATAAAAATAAAATTTGTATTTTGTATACACCTCCACCACAGGCCTATATAAAATACATCGAAGATGAAAACGGATAAATTTTGCTAAAACCTATATTCTACCCATGTGCTGAAAGTAAAAAGGATCCAATGTGGTGGAGACATGCTAGCGTGGTTGGAATATGGTAGAAATAAGAAGACAAAAAATGCATCATAGGACTATTAAGGGTGCTGCAGATAGAAAGGCGTGTCTGGAGATATTTATAATGAGGGGGCAAAGCATTTAAACGGTTGTTAACCCTCTTTTTAGTAGGGGTGGGGAGCGCGTCATAAAACAGATGCTCTGGAATTTTAAATATTTCCCCTATTACAGCGAGAGAGTTATGGTTTGGCACTTTTTGTTGCAGGATAACCATGTTACTTCTTAAACTGACAAGTCCTGACCAGCCATACCATACTTTCTCCAGTTTTCCCCCATATATTGTCGTTCATTATTCTGACACTTTCATATCTTGTTCCCGTTTAGGTAGGTAGTAATTTCATCATAATTTATTATGAACTTGGGTTGCATAATAAGCCCACAGTTTTCCAGGAAAACTAGAGAAAAACAGAATATAATATTAGAACATTCTGATTATATAAAATTTCATTACTTTACCTGGAAGGGGAAGCTTATATTACTTCCAGTTCCAGCACTAACTCTCCTTGAAAATTCAATTGTCCTGAAATTAATAGAATTTGCTTATTAAAGAAATTTATTTCTGCGCAAATAAATATTGTTTATCACTGCTGGATTCCTGGAGATAAGAAAATTATATTGATGAAATTCGTTAATTAAAGTATAATATCTAGGAAAGCGAACAACAAAAATAAAATCTAATGTGAACCTCTCACATGCTTCTTCTCTTACGCAGTTCAATTAATACTACATAACTTTTAAAACCATTAATATTTTTACGGGGGGGGGGGAGCAATGACCGTGTAGGAGGTCCTGTGGGGCTGAAACATTTGCTCTTAATAATAGGTTGTTACAAAAGTTTTTATGCATAAAAACAACGCTACTCTTTGAAGTCAGATAATAAATCCTATTTTTCCTTTGACCTTCTGAACTTCAGAGTAGCCACTCATTCCGTATACATTCTAGTAATAAAACTAATTAAAAGATAAAGGAATTCTATTAAATTAATATTGAATTAGTTGTTATGTGTTGTATATTGCTTCAATACATCTCTGACACCATTTATTAATAATTTTATTACGCCTGCCTGCGGAAGCAGATCTATCATGGTTCGCGCTGCCCAATAAATTGCTGCTTGTCTAAAAACGAGGTCTCGCAGAATTGGAACCATCTGCTGTGAGAGATAAAACCGAGCAATGCACAATATGTGTTGTCCATTGGTAGGTCTCGCAAGTAATCGTGGCCGGTGGGAGGCGGAAATTGGCGGCATAGATCGCCAGGTTTGGAGGCCTAGGAAGAGAAAATCCAATTGCGACATTGCTGGACTCAAACTGGGGACGTTTGGAGAAAATCTGTCAGTTGGAATTGTAATAATATTGCAGAAAGGGGATTATTCCACATCAATTTTTTTTGTTTTAAGTTTGCTGACAATTATAACTCACAGAGAGATAATCTTTTTTCAATCAGAGCGGATGAAACAAAATTTCCGTCAGAAAATCAATGTCAATGAGCTGACACAACTCGGCCTGTATTACCTCTTAAGATAAAAAAAACTCCTAAGGGGATTTCAAATTATCAAACACTAGAAAAGTTGATTAAAGGAAATGAGAATCAAATAATTAGGAGTAAATTAAACCAAATAGAAATAGAGACGAACAAATCAATAATAGTTTAAGAGAAAATGGCGAAAAAGCTTGATTTAGAGAATTGAGTAAGACCAGTTTATATGTAAGGTGAAAAATAAAGTGAAAAGCTGGCAGAAAGCTTTCCCACTTAGTGAAAGGTGTTTTCCTTTAAGTATAGAACTAATGGATGTCAGTTGTTGGCGATAGAGATACAAAGATCGATTGGATTTTTCATTCGGGTAAGTGAACAAGAGATATCAGTTTTTCAAACAGGACTAGAGGCTATTTATTTATATTTGAGAGAATGTGAGAACGATAAGCAAATATATTTTCTTTTTTATTAAAGTTCACCGTTTAGAAAGGTCCTTTTTGGGGAGTTGTTTATCCATTTTTACAGACATTAAAGGATAAACAAATCTGGTGTAATACAACGTATACGTGTTTCTCTCACTAAAAATGGCTACAATCTTCAAACTTGCATCTTTTACTAAACGTTAAATTATTGACATTAGCATATTATAAATATATGTGCTGTGCTGAAGTAAGTTGTAGTGTGGAATAACATTTCCTGAATGTAATTGTAACATTGCTAGGCAGCAACTTCTATCCCCATCCTCCCACAACAAAACCTAACGGCACTGTAAAGTTAATTTTATTTTACCAAGGCCCTGAATTCAATTTTTCCGAAAAAAATGATTAAAGTTAAAGTGATGGGCTTAAAATTATACAGTCAGCATTTATTGTTTATAAGAAAAATCGCCGTTTTCGCAAAAACTCTTGATAATCTATTCTGTAGATTCGCCTTCCGCTTTTCCAATTTTCTTCAAACTGATCCTCGACTTCAAAAATCTTATTATATATATTTTTGCACTGTAGGTTGTAATGGAATGTCACTTTAGAGGGAAACTTAATGTTGCTGCACTTCCGGAACCCTCAAAAAATGAATTTTCCCAGAATAAAGTTTCATATAAAAGTGATAGTCTGTATATCGCAGTTAGTATAAAAGAAAATCGCTGAAAAAATAAAAACGATTCAGTAAAGTTGCATTTCTGGTCGATGGATTTGGATCGGAAGTTTCCTGTTGCGTATGGTGATCGTATCTAAACGGAGTATCAAGTTTCAATTCCTGTGATTTTTTCGATTGTGAGAGCTTTTGTTCACACACACCCCACACAAGCATACAGACTAAGACAATTGGATAAAATTATTTTTGTTCTTCTTTGTTTAATTTAACATCTATGGTCCTTGGCGCCTTCTCAGTGCACTGCCGGCCTCCGGACAGTATTCTCTCCTTACAGACAACCTCCATCACCAGGTATAGAGGTTCCTAGGAAGAAGAAATCTAAGAGCAGCACAGCTGGACTCCAACGAGTCCTTGCGCAGGATCCAGTACGCTAACCACTCAGCTATTCCCTTCCTTACTAAAATTATTTTTCCATAATCAAGGGATTTCTAACAAAATTTCAGTGAAAACTTGACAAAACTTCTTGTTCTTGCAACAAAAGTAAAATCATCTCTTCCTCAGTTAGATACATAACAAGAATGTCTGTCTGTTTGGGTCCCAGCTTTTCAGCGACGTACTTCCTCAGTTAGGTACATAACAAGAATGTCTGTCTGTTTGGGTCCCAGCTTTTCAGCGGCGTAACGGTTGAAACCACGAACTCTAGGATTAGAGACATATGTTAAATATGCAAAAATATGTAATAAACAATAAATATTTTAGGCCAAAAGGGTTGACAAATCACCTCAGTAACATCAAACAATAGACATCGAATTGGCGATGTCAATTGCTCAAGAGCTATTCAACATTTTTATAAGAACTTCAAAATTGACTACCAGGCCAGGATTTTCAATAGTTTAGCAAAAATCGGATAAATTGAATATAGCTATAATGTGAAGATATAATATAGTTAATTGTTCTGTTTGATTCATGTTGCAGGTACGTGATTACGACGCTGTGCGGCGATACTTGCTACTGTCCAGATGTTGTGGTGGCCGTACTATTTTGGATTGGCTATTTCAATTCTGCATTAAATCCATTGATATATGCATATTTCAATAGAGATTTCAGAGAAGCATTCAAGAATACATTGCAATGCGCATTTCCATGCTGTTTTACATGCTGTCCAAAAGAGGAAACCTCTCCAGTGCAGTATGTTTAATTTAGAAATTATTTATTAATTTATTTAATAATATGAAAGAGTTTATTTTTTATTCATTAGTAAATCAAGATAAAATAATCATCCTTGAAAGAGTATTTCAAAAAAGAGAAAAACCTCTATTTTCCTGTTTTTATTTTAATTTTTCTTTGAAACAAAAAGCACACGCTACACAAATTTTCCTCTCCATAATGAAATCCCAATTTATTATAATTTCCTTTTTTTACCATAGAATATGTTTTTTGGTTCGACCTGCATGTTAAAAATATTCAAACAAAAAGTCATTAATTTAAAAAAAAATTCGAATACTTTTCAAGACACACAGCGTCTGAACTGGCCTCGTGACGTTGGGCATTGAACACCAATGTTACGAAATAATATTCGGATATTATCTCGACACTGTACACTTTGTTTATCTCGTTGCTTATTGTGTATATAAAGTTGCAAATAAATGAATGAAGAAGAAAAATAAAAGATGTACAAGTTTGGATATAATTTTTTAATTGGATTAAATATTTCTCAGGGTCACGCCCATACTGAATATCAGTTTTGAATTTACTGCGATTTTTCGTTTTCGAGCTACGCGGTTCTCACACACTCATACTCACATTCAGACCATTTCGAGCTACGCGGTTCTCACACACTCATACACACATTCAGACCATTTCGAGCTACGCGGTTCTCACACACTCATACACACATTCAGACCATTTCGAGCTACGCGGTTCTCACACACTCATACACACATTCAGACCATTTTCTAAAACCCACTTTTTTTGGACTCAGGGCACCTCAAAACATTTATTTTCGATACCAATAATTTGACACGATTACAATACTTTCTCGAACAGCAGTTAAAGAAAGTAAAAATTGTTTGATTTTCGCCCAAAAAACATGTTCTATGCAGTATTGTTTCTATGAAAATACTCTCTTCTTTTTTTCATTTAGAAAAACCTTGTTATTCCAAAAGAAAACCTTTAAATTGCATTGTTTTTTGAAAAAGATAAAAAAAATTTATCATTGTTATGCACTTTTAAAAATGAGATTATTTTAGTTATTTAAGTTTAGATTTTAAGAAAGCAATTTGGAACAATCTCCTTCTGTGTCTTGCCTTGGATATTTGCTCGTATTTTTATTTTATTTTTTTGAAATTTTTTTATAAATGTAAAAATGGAAGAAAATAAATATATGTATTTTATGAGACGTATTAAGAAAATTAGATGTTTTTAATTTATTTATTTATTTACTTTTTTTTGGCGATTGAAATTAAAAATAGATTGCATGGCTCTGTGGCCCCCTCTCTTTTTTGATTTCGTTTTTGTTTGATTTCCTTGTTTTGTTTTTGTTTTAATTTCACCCTCAAATGAAGATGCCTTGTCTAGAAACAAGACAAATATAAATTTACAAAGAAAATTATGATATTTCATGCGAGAAAAATTCCAATCTTGGCGAATGTTTGTTAGGTGGTTTGCAGAGTTTTATTTTTTTTTTTTATTCATTTTTTCTTGTTTGTTTGAAAGAAAATTGTTATGGAAAATATAAAGATCTGAAAATTTTTATTTTAAAAAAAAGACAACAAATATTATTGGAATCATGTCCCGCATGGCTTGGACCGCTTTGTTTCTGGATCACCCAAAATGGAAAATATGATAGAATTCAAATTTATGACCCTTGTAATGTTTTTTTTGTTTAATATTATTGGTTGAGTAATTATGGAGTACCAGTGACTTAGACAATACTTTCCTTCCAAATAGCTCGAAGATTTATTCCATAGTAATAAAACTATTAGGAAGCTCCGGCAAACTCAATGACTGGCCAGCCGGTTATCCTAAAGCTAACCTATTCCCTGGCATATTAGCATAGAAGGTAAATGATAAGGCTGTTCTGGATAGGTACTACCTGTAGAGTTCTAAGATGTGCATGAAAATTGAATAAAAAAATAACTTTTCATGCTGACAGGTTTCCTCATGATGCATTGTAGACTCTAGGGACATGATGCATTGTAGACTCTAGGGACATTTGAACAAGCTGGGCAAGATTCTTTGCGCTGATGGAGGAGACTTCAGTAAACCTTCTAGCGGACTACGACGCCAACTTCCACAAAAGATTTAGAAGTCTGGGTACTTACCGAATATTGGAGGAAGGTATATCGTATCTAGAAGTAACCCGCGTACTTACCAGACAGAGGAGGCGTACATATCCTCCCTAGAACCTTCCAAGATTCTGAGATTTCTCGAATACCTTAACTTGGAAGGGGTGCAGCCTCACGTATAGGGGTAGCACAATAGACCATGGTGACCACAGTGCACTGAACCCTCCAGAGAAAACAAAAATTGCCTAGAACCTTCTCAGATTGTCGATTTCTCAGAGAATTTAAAATGGATGGAATCCTGCATGCTGAGAGATCTCATGTGGCAGGTAGGAGCAAAATGTTTTGGTCACAGTACACTATAAATAAATATATTATCATCTATTGTGGATGAACCAGACCCTCCACCATCCACAGTCCTCTTGGACCAATCGGCTAATCCAAAGACAAAATCAACATTGCCAGACAATAACCTACAGGAAAAACACCTCAGCTCTTCCGAAGACCTTCCATAGACCAAAGATGTGACCATAATGAATGGCTTTTCGCTAACGAACCCTACAAAAAAGGAGGTCAGCTGAGGGCATTTTGGGAAGAGTACGTGGAAAAAGCACAGCAACGGCTCACTGGCAACAGCCCACACAGAATAATCAGTATTTTAGACTGCGACAACCTACTGCGCTTAATCACCGAATACTTTGTAGCTATTCATTCCTGGAAGCTAGATGGAGAAGTATCCAAAGACATGCCAACAACGGTTTAGGATTAACGAAGTAGAGGAATGCGCCTAACCTATGTGAGCTGGCCTACAAAGAATGGGTACTTCCTTTTCCCGAGGAGATCCTCGTTTCGTAAGATTCCCATTATGCTCTAGTAGTATGCTCTTATCCAAATACTTGGATAAGAAGACCAGCCCTAGTTAACTCTTTTAGGTTTCTAGAAAATTTCAGAACCAAATTGGTAATGACCTACTTCGCATTTTGATAGAGTGGCTTATGGTTTTAGTACCTCACTTTTTTACAGTAATATGTTTGAGTCAGTAATGCATGCAGTTTTATAAGCCATCAATGTAACTTTTGCAAAATTGCCAAGTGAACTGTTTTGATACTTTTCAAAATGAGAAAGAAGTTCCCAATAGTCCGGAGTGCTGTAAACAAGCGAGGATGGACATAATCTCTACAACCTTTTTCTAGAACAAGCTTTCTAGAAAGATTTCTACAAAGTGTGTCGGGCTGTATCATGTCTATAATGTTAAATTTGTTTCACCATAACTTCAACGTTATTTCCCTTTCAGCATAACACTAAAGAATTATTTGAAGTTGCATATAAATAAAGATTGTTCAAAACTGAGGATGGCCAAAGAACCGAGCTATTTTGGAATGGTTTTTTATTGAAGGTTAAGTTTTAGTGAATTGTTTATTAACTTATAAGTCACATTGCCATTATTGTGGTAAAATTATTATTACAGAAATGATTAATACTTACAAGGGTCTTAAATATGAAAATAAAAACTTACTGATTGAATCTTCCCCAGACATGATGGACTTTCAAAGCACACCACTGCTCTTTGAGGCCACCCATTATGGCTATATGAATGTTGTTCGGCCAATAAAAATTATACCCCCAGAGCACATACCCCCAAATAGGTTTACAGAAATGTTGATGTGTTAGTCCCCTCTTTTGTTTATATTTTTTGTTTTTGACCTAAAATCCTAATTGCACTGATACCCCCTATTTAATATTCACCCCCTTTGATTAAAACTAATTTTATTTTTATTTGTTTTTGCTGTTTATTTAAAAAAAAATTGACTATTGCTTATTAATTAATCGATTCTAGATAATCGAACGAAGTAATAGTTTATTTTTTTGTTTTGTTTTGTGTAATGTTTTAGGTGTAATTAATGTGGACGCATCAACTACGTTCATAATAAAATAAATAAAAAACATTTAAAAAATATATATACTAAAAATAACAAATTATACGCACAAAAAACAACAAAACTTTAGAATTGTACTGCGCAGGCGTTAAGTGGGCGAATAGGAGGGCGCATCGCGAGTATTGGCGAGCGCATTCTGTTACTTGTGAAAGTGAATGTGCGGGAAACTTTTGATCGTTGAAACAGGTTATGACATGCACGCGTGAATGTGTTTTGTTTTTTATTTCTTTTTATGTTATTATTATTATTTAGTTTGGTTTGTTTTCATAAATTCTGGATTTTGAAAAGATTTTGGTGGCGCCACTGAGCCAGAAAATAATTTAAATTGAAATTATGTATTATTAAAAGATTTTTTTTTTAATTTCGTGAAAAGTCCCAAACTTTTTATTCTTTTTATTAGCAATGTTAAAAATAAATGGCAGATTTTTCAATAACTTGTCACTGTCAAATTAAACATTTAATAAAAATAATTATTCAGAAACAGCATTTAAACAAGATATAAGATTTGTCTTTCTGAATTTAAGGAAGACAAGAAAATAATTTACACTTTTGTGCAACACTGTGGCAATGTAAAAATTATTAAATTAAAATCGGCGCTTTAATTATTACTTGTAATCTCTAGTGTGTACAATTTTTTTTTTTTATCTCTAGAGATTAAAATTAATAACAACCTCGTCATCATTTAATTTAACAAATTTTGAAGAGTTTGATGAAGTCTCCGTTATATATTAATAATATTAAAGTAAAATATAAGTTCTTAAATGAAATATTTGTGTAAACATTTTTAATATCAATATGACAATAAAGCAAATATCAAAAGCTTAATATACTATGGTTAAACGTTAACATAACTTCTTAACTTTATGATAGCAATATTCCCTCTTTCATTAGAAATGTTTTAAGATTATATCTCATATAATTTTTTTTTATGATTTTAACTGTTGCAGAAAAAACCAAAGTATATTTAAAATTATGATTTTTGCTGAACTTTCTTTCAGAAGCCTGAAAGGCAATCTAAACTCGAGTGAGTAAAAGTACCATTTTTTTACTCACTAGTCAATTAAGTAACTATTTTCAAATTACAAAAGCAAAAAACAATAATTGCTAAAAATCTGCCATAAACAAATCTGCGACAATATTTTTCCATTTGAGAAATATCTTTTTATAAGTTCATTAATATTTAATTGATGTAATAAGTTTTATGAGTACAGTATAATAACTTTAATTTTTATTTTATTTAAATAAATACAATAATTGAATTAATTGCTATCTTTTTTATGAACTATTTCATTAATGATTTCTCTTTTTGATTGTAACATTGATTAAATAACTTGGACAATGTTATAGCCAAAGGGATCAGGTTTGCGCTCGGGTTAACGTGTCAAGTCCGAAATAAAAGTTAAGGTCATGATTGAATAGTTTCTCTTGAAAATCCGATGAAAAACACACACACAACTTTCTCATTACAATTCTCAAGTTATGAATGATATATATTATTTTTCTTAATGACAGAATTTGACTGAGCATTTTTAGAATTTAGTTCGCGCAAGCATCTTGCTGTAGAAGCATCCGTTCTACTGACCAGCCATTACAGAAGGCAGCCTTCAACCTCAACTCCCTCCAACAACATCCTATACTTTTTTTTTTTTGAGAATAATGTTTCAAATAAAAGTCTTGGGTTTATGTATTTGTTTAGAGATTGTGATCCTCTCCGATAGCCAGGCACGCCATTGAAGCATTGAGCTCTTGTGTGTCATTAATTAGAAAATGGTATTTCAATGCCACGGTAAAAATCAACAACTTGGGCAGGAACAATATGATTCCCCTATATTGAGTACCAGAACTTGTTGGCGTGGAGTATAACTAGATGGCCGGTACCCTGACAAAGAAGGCGCAGTAAGCCGCCTTAAGGAGCAAAAAACCTTTTATAGAATATCACCAGTCTTTTCAAGAAGAGTAGGAGCGAGGAGAAAAATAAAGATAACATGGCAATGGAGAACTCTCCCAGCATTGAGGCTGGTTAAGCTTTATCTGGGAAGCTAAGGCTGGAAAAGATCATAGGCCTGCATCAGTCTGAGCAGAAATAGGCTTTAAGCTGACGGATATCTGACGGAGCATTAGTAGACTCAGATGCCATCTGAAGAAGCCAGGCTTGGGAAGTTATAGCGCCTGCAGATTGTGTGGGCAGTTGGAAAAGTCACTAATAACCTCCTAAAGGATAGCGTTCCTCTCATTCCGAGATTATGTAGAAGCTTGTACACCTGTCAGGTGAAGTAGGAGGATAGAATATTATCAAATTTTTGTTGAATATCGTAGAGAAATCAATGTGGAAATAGTGATTTAATTTGAGAAGTCTGATGTGGGTTCCAGCAGAAGCCAAAACGTGAAAATCCTATTCTGTACATGTGTACCTCCGTTAAACCAATTTCTTTGTTTGGTTTTTCATTAATTCTAAATGTATATATTATTGTGCTGTGTATTTTGCAGTTAGCCGTATTCTCAAACATTGAATATTCCCTTCACAGTGAAACAGATTACGTTTGATCAGAAACATACAAAAACAAATTTTCATAAACAAATATTTCAAATAAAACTGGAAGATCTACTATAAGTGCAGTAACAGTGCCAAGTTCTAAAGAAAATTGTCCCAGTCATTTCCGAGAAAATCATAAAAATATATATAAATATACGAGTATTTCGAGTTGCATTTCATTTTTTGTTTTTGAGACCACGTAATACACCTACCCTGGTTTTCCTACTGAGAAGACGTCAGAACCTCGTGCATTCTGGTGAAAGCAGTAACACAATTTTGCAATACTCTCTCATACCTCAGCAAGAGAAAGTAAAATGTTGTAAAATGTAAATCAAAGAATTTTGTTGCATAGTTCTCTTATTATTCCACATACAATATCAAGTTTAAAGAAGGAAACCCTTCGCTGTCCCGACAGAGAGCGGAAGTGAAAAATAAAAAATAATAGTACTTTCCATTTGATTAATTTTTACTAAAATTATATAAAAATCTGAGTGCATTTTACGGATTTTTAAATGCTGAGCATTATATAAACACTCTTCATGTCTTACTTTCTGTCTCTCCCACTCTCTCTCTCTCTCTGTCTCACACACCCGCACACACACACACACACCACGAATAGGAGATAGTAAACAGTAAACGTAAGTATGGACACTTTCTTAATATTCGGCGCTTTTATGAGCAAAGCCTCATTTCAGACAGCACGACATGTCTGACACATCAACATCAAGAAAATGCTCGGTGTCACCTTTAGCTGTCTCTTCACATACGTGTCATCCCTCTGTGCATCCATATTGAAGCGCCCTGAGTAATAATTCCCAGGAAAGAGTCACCCTGTCACTCGTCGATCATGTCACTCTTCTGAATTGCTGAGCCAGTATGAGGGTTTTTTCTTTCATAATTCCTTTAGATACTTTCCAGTCTTTAGATACTTTACAATTTTTACCAATTTCAATTTCAACGCAGGCAACATAACCACCCGGAGGAAGTCTCCTTACATCCAGCTACCCTTTTAATAACATCTACACAGTCTAATGGTCCTCACGGAAGTTAGGAATTTGTCCACAGCGTTAGTGTTTTTCATGCACAAATGATTCAAAATTGTCCATATTTCGTAGACCCGCGCTAATACCGCCAATATTTACACACCAAAATTTCTATTCTTTATGTAACTTTTGAAAACTTTTTTGTTTTTCGCGGATCCCATGGGTGCACCATTACGTCCCTGATAATGGACTGTATTTCATTTCAGTAGTATTCATCAAAGAAAGCATTCTCAAGATCATCTTAAGAAAAATACCCACATTCACAACCAATCAAAATAACTGTTTCTCATAGAGAAAGAAATGGTGCGTAATAGCCTTGAAATTAATGCTACAAAATTCAATTATTAGGGTGCATAAGTATTGTCCATATGAGAGATAATCTTTTATTAAGAACTGTAAGAGAAAAGAGCTCTTCGTGCAAGTTCTGGCGGGTAGCACATAATGTATGTTTGTTAGCGTCTCTTACAATATCAGGAATCCGTGGTTTACCCCGAGCAAGAGCGTTGAAGCCGAGCGCATTACGAATTTGATTTTTTTTATTATTATTATTATTATTATTATTATTAGTAATAAGGAATGAATTTAATGTCCAAGACTGTATGTTGTTAAACTGAATGCATGTAATTATTACTAAAGAGATATTAAAGATAAGAAAGTGACTAAATTTTACTTTTCTAATTTTCTTTAATTTTCCAAGAAAGTAGAAAATGCAATTATTAAAAAAATAATAACAATAAAGGGGAAAAAGCGTAATTAATTTAGTAATAATATGTAATTTAAAAAGAACATAAATATATATTATGTATACATAGAAGTAAATATATTACGGGTATTTTTGTTAAATTATTTCTAATTTAATTATTGAAGTAATTGTTTACAATGTAAATAGTAAATGAAACATAAACATAAATGCTCTCTCAAAAAAAAAGAAGCAATTTAACAAGAAAATAAAAAGTAAAGAAAAATTAGGTACAAAAATATAATATACATTGGTAGAATAAATTTATTTATTTATAAAAATAAAAATGAATTCAAATGAATAATGCAATTACTTTTTGGTTTATGCTGAAATTCTTGTGTACATAATAAAAATACATGTATGTAATGTTTTAGAGATAATAGGAGGTATATCTGTAAGGATAAAACAAAATAATAGCACTAATAACCTATTTATTATTGTAGTAATATTTGTAAATACGGCAAAATAATTGCATAGATACGTGGTTTGATTAAATAGCTGCAGCGAGACTTAATATTTAACCCATCAATGACAGATAGAAAGTTATAGTAATGAAGGCAGGCAGCTTTCGGTTCAAACAGTTTCGAATCAATACAGTGTGTGATATGGCCAGAGAATTAGATCATTCAATTCAAAACATGGGTTTTAGCCAAAGGCTGTTGAAAGAAGGAAGGAAATCTGTGGAGGATCTTTTAAATGGAGATTTATAACGTCATGTGGAATACAATAAATTCCTGGGCAAAAGAACTCACCAAGAGATATTCAACGAAGATTGTCCTATTTTTGTGGGCGCCTTTGATGTTGCTTGCAGTAGCATGAAATTTCATTTCATTTCTATAGTCTATTAAATGGTATCTTTAACCTTAACTTTAATTTAGAAACATCTGAGACCTTCAAAAGGTTTAGAGAAGGCAAATAGTTTAATTTGAAAATGCCAAACTTAATTTGAGCCAGGTTCGAACTTCTCATGTAGTATTTAAACTTATTTTGTAAATCAATAGAAGATTAACCTGCAACCTCGTACAACAACTAACTAGAAAGGTTTGGTAGATATCAGGAATCATGAGTATGACTAGAAAATATTAACGATTGATTTGCACTACTCGAACTGTCGTGCTCGGCAAATCGCTCTAATTAGTCCTTGAGTCCAAAAATTCCTTCAAACAAATTTCGTTCCTCTCTAAGATGTATGTGACACATGCCTAACAACCTCATAGATTTCACATACAATGTCCTGAAGGCTTGCACACAAAACTTATGTTAATATTTGCCAAAATCACTTTTGTCCAGCACCGTGAATTGCGTAAATATATATATATATATATATGAAGAATACATATACTTGGTTTTGTGTTGTAAAATATTGAGTGGTACATTTAAAACAAATAAGACTAACATACCACTGATGATGGCTGGTATCAATGGCCGAAATAAGTCTGGGATTATGTGAAATAAAACTTTTACAAGGTATCTCTAATCGATTACTCACTTCTCACAAAAATATTTTGTATTCACCTATGCGAGGAAAACCTAAAAATAAAAGAAGGTTATCATCTAAGTGTTTTGCATGGCAATGACCGCGGTACCCTAAAAGATAATTATCTGTATTATCATTGGAGAGAAAACGAAAAATCCGAAAAATGTTGCTAGAAATGCGAAATGTTGTAGAAATAAAAATTTGAATAAGAAAATGGTTCAAGCACTGTTTATCAAAGGCGCTAGGCAGAGGTTCGGAATTTTTTTGTCTGTGGTAACCTGGCTTTAATCTGTAATTAATCGAACAGATTTCAAGCATTCGTCCATCATCACAATGCCTTGCGTGTGGTATCGTGGATTGCAAAATGCAATGTCAGTTTTTTCACTCTGGGGAAATGACTTAGCAGGAAAACTGAGGTGGAACAGGAGGCGGGGGTGAACATACGTTTAACCAGTTTGAAGGCATTTTTTTTTTTTAAATGAATAAACATATAAATAATTAAAATAAAACTTGGACTCATTTTAATTAATTCTTATTGGACAATTATTATCGTGTATTCGATTATTGTCGGCCAACGCTGACTGTATTAATGCAGTTATAATGATATAGAGCCAGGTTTTTCCACAAATTACAAAATAACCAATCAACAATAAACAATCCAGGTGCATCCATCATATGTAAGCATCCTCCAAAAAATGAACCGGAAGATAACTAACTCCAGCAGATGTTTTCCAGTACCTAAACCACCCACACAATACGAGGCTGAGTCTTTTTATTTTTATTTTTGGTTTTTAATCAATGCCACGTATTTATTTAATGAATTTATGACCGTATAAAATAAATAAAATAAAAATGGAAAAAGCTAATTCTAAAATCTACATATATTTATATATGTACATAAATTTAGTATGGTTTTTACGTTTTTTTAATTTTTTTATTTAAATTGTAGAATTCATCATTTTCTTTTTACCGTAGCTCCTTAGATAGAGTTTACATATTTATTAAAATTCAAATAAATCGATTACAAAAACGAAGAAACATAAAAGACAAATTAGGTAATCGATTTTTTTTTTTTAATTAATAAGAATAGAACACCACCTGTTGTATTGTTATTGCGATAATTCGTTTTTATAAACTTGTTTATATTTAAATTTTGGAAAATAATAAATAATACTGTCTGATCAAACATGCAATAATTAGATTTTATTCATTTATTAACTTCTAAATTTCATGTGTATTATCACTAATTTATTTTCTGCTATTTATTCATGAATTTTGATTGGTTCTACTAAAAATTAGCAATGCCTATCTGCAAAAATGAAGTAATTTAATTGGTATTCAGTTTTATTTAATATATTTATATTAATTAATAAACTCTATAATTACCTTTAATGACAATCGTACATATTTGTGACTTTTAACATAAAATATATTTGTACTTAATTAATTAAATTTAAACAGGTGGTGTCAATGATTTCTTAACTTAATAATTTAATACTTGAAAACTTATACCAAATTTTGATCAGAGCTGAAACATTTTTCTTGTTACCGAGCTTTTCCGGCTACGAAAAGTTGAAGTAATATTAGAAAAAAAAGTTTCTATAAATTCATAGTTGAATCGCAAAAATAATTAGTTATTAAAATAATGTGATGTCAGCCTAATTTTTATTAGTTTCTGTTCACCGCAAAGTCGTAATAGTGACACTGAAGATAGACGAAGTCACCTTACAGCTAGTGCAATGGGATTGGTCCGTACTATACTAACCACCTACAGATTTAAACGGGTATAATTATAACAGATACAGAAATATCGCTACAGGGCAGCGCGGCGAGATAGACTTACTGGCGGACACTGTTGAATAACTATAGCAACTATTGTGTAACTTTAATCACGCTTACTCGTTAATGATTCTAGTAAAATCCATTGATGACTGACACTAACTGAACCTCTCTTTTATATAGTCAAAGTTTCTCCAGGATATGCCATTCATGCTAGGGATAGTTTTGACGTTGTCACAAGCCTCTGCTGTAGTAGTTGTGTTGATGACAAGCCCCTTGTAGTAATCGGATGGTGAAGAGCTCCCATCTCATCATATGATTTGATAATCTTTCAATTTACAAGTAAAGTTAAAGTACAAAGGTGTTAAAATTTAAATCCTTCAAGAAAAGGAAATAAATTGATGTAAACAGTGGTGGGTCTGCTGAATTAAACAGATGAAGTTTCAAAACTCCGATGACGCAGCAATAAATCTATGAGATTTCTTCAATCTCCTTCAAAGTTCCCCCTGTTTTGTTAATTGTAATGCCGCAATTTCTGTCTGGAACACTGTGACAGAATGTTCCTGTCAGATCAAGCTCTTCTAAACATCAGGACATATTTATTTTACAGTACAAATGCTTTATTTTCATAGCAAGGATTTTAACTTAGTAACTAAAAGTAGACAATTTTTAAACTTCCAATTTTATATTTCAATCGACTTCTGATCGTAAGCCAATATTTTATATATCTTGTCCGAGAGCTATAACAGTTATTTTTTGACTTTTTATTTATGTTAAAAGTGACCAAAATAAACTGTTACGAAACACTCGCACTACTTTCTCTTGCTGCAGTTTACATAGTTATTGTTGGCGAATTCACCCCTAACTGAGAACTCTTACTGAATTTTAACTGGCCTCAATGTTATATGTAAAACTGGAAAAACCTAAACTATAAACGACACGAGAGGAACGTGACCTTCTTGCTCCCCTCGAACTCCTAAAAACTTATTCTTATTAAAAAAAAAAAAAATGAGTCAAATTTAAGTGAAAGGTAGTTTTGTGATAATAATGTATATCAAGTTCAGGGAAATTGTTTGTATCTTTATCAACAAACTCGCAGAAAAGTGAAGAAAAGAAAACGTTCAGTAAACTCACACTTTCTGTCAATCGATTTTCTTCAAACTCGGAATTTTATTGTTCGTTATTCTCATTATATTGTAATATAGATGATAGAATCAAATAATAAAGGGAAATCGCAATTCAAAGGAAATCCCTCCCCCCTACCTGCCCCAAAAATGAATTTTACCAAAACATGTTTCTTATAAAAGTTAGAGCTCTTTGTAATGTTTAGTTGTTATAACAAGATCCGGTACTTCCGGTTGACCGAATTTGATCAAAACCTTATTGTTATGATCACCTGGTAGTACTTAAAAGAAATATCAATTTGGAACTTCAGCCATTTTCCATTTTGGAGTTATGCTGACCGTACCGAGAAACACCCACAACCCCCACTCACAGACCATTTTCACTTTTTTCGATTTACAGCCGTACGGGACAGAAAGAAAAATTATGATAAATAATTCCCAAACATTTTTTTTTTTCAAAATCCCTCGTTTAAAACGCTAACTGTCGCATGACTTCCTGTAATATACCAAATAACACCAAGTTACTTTCTCCACGTGCTCAATCATGTCATGCGTTTAATTTTTACATATTTGCTTATTGGAGTAAAACATAATTGGATATAAATGAATGAAGAGAGAAGAAATAAATAAAAATAGATTTTTTTTTTTTTTTTTTTGACATATTGAAGATGGTGCATCGTAGCGTAATTTGGCTTTCTCTGCACCTTTCCGTACAGGGGGCTAAAAAATGTATTAACACACGGAATTAGCTTCAATATTTCAAACTACTTTTGTTAATAGCATAATTTCTATTAAAATTGCCGAATTGTTGTTATCTTTGAATTTTGTTTGTATCAGTTTCTGTTTAGTGTACGGCCAAAAAAAAAATAAATAAATAAAAATTCAGAACTGATCAAAATAATAATTATGTAAATAACATTGTGACTAAAACATATATTAGCGAGCGTGCTTACTTCCAAAGAACATGTTTGTTAGGGACATTAAGTATTTAGTAGTTTGCTCCCACCCCCAGTGTATTTCCTGTTTACTATTTATATGGAAAAAAAATGACAATCGCTTCTTTAATTTTTTTTATATAAAAAATATGATTTTTATATTTTGTAATTACTTGTTACTAATACTTTTTAAAAGATAAGTTTATTTTATGTAAATAAGATGTAAATTAATTGGAAATTTGATTAAATATGTAAAAAGAAAATATTAAATAGAAATTAGTTACCTGTTTTTTAAAAAAAAGTATCCGTAATGATAAGCAATCAGTATTAATTATTGTTTATTTAATATATATATAAAGAGAAAGAAAAATTGTTTTTGGCTGATCTATTAATTGCTGTTAATTAGTTTGTTGTATAATATAATTGATGTCTTTCAAAAAAAATAAATATAAAAGGAAGAAGAAAAAATAAAATATAAAAAAAAATGTACAAAATAAAAAAGGAATATAAATATAATAAAAATTACCTAACTGCATAAAGCATAGTTGCATAGTTTATATATATAAAAATGCCTTACATAATGATTTAATTTTTTTTTCTTCTTAAATCAATATTAAGTTAAAAGTAACAAAAAACAAAAAAAAAAAAAAAAAAACCAACTGCTGTACATATGTACAATAATAGATACATAAATTTATGTATGAAAAACAAATCTATGAATGTAGTTAAAATCTGAGGAAAATACCAAAATTTTTACTGTTAATTGTAATTAAAAATGGAAAAAAACAAAAACCGAATGATTAAAAAAATAAAAAATATTCTGTAAATTGTTTTTATTATTTCTATTATTGCGTTATCTGATTATAATGAGTTAGTGCCTTGGTGTTGTAATGAAGCTGGGTTTATCTGGAAAATTTCAATTGAAGTAACCACTGAAGAAGAGGTTTGACGGACTGGGTACACGTTTGTATGGACAGGAAGTAGGTGATAAATCGAATAAAGAAATACTATTTACTCTATTTGATTGTCACATAATTCTCTAAGTGATAAATTTTCATCAGACTTAAAGTCTAACCTACAGATTGGCCAGAACACCTCCTCCTCCCAGAAACCGTTTATATCCCGAAAAAATCTGGTGAGAAACACACACACACACGACTTTCTCTTACTCTAATGAATACAATTTAATCAAGAAATTTTTATTAAAATTGCAACGTTACGTTTAGTTGGGTCCACCATAAAAATGGTGGTGGCGATTTTATTGGTACACCTGAGCGCGCGATATGTCAAAACTAAGAAAGCTTGTGCAAATTTTAATTTGAACTAACTGACAGAATGACCTCAATCCCCCTTCTAAAATCAATTTTTTTAGAAAAATGTTTCAAATTAAAGTGAAACGGTTCTATCTACCCAACCAAGCAAATTTAAAGAAAATCGTTGTGACCATTTTCGCGGAAATTAAAAAAAAAAACTCAGAAACCTATTGTGTAAAATCGCACTTTCATTTAACCAATTTTCTCCAAATTTGGATTTCCATCAATGCTTCTAATATGTATTAATATTATAGAAGTGGTTAAACCATATATTATTATACTGAAGTAGTACTTTAGAGGAAAGCATAACGCTACTTTTCCCTCGAAAACCCCCCAAAAATTAATTTTCCCCGAAAAATGTTTCAAATAAAAATGATAAATATTTACGTGTGTAGTTAGTATGTAAAGTTTAAAGAAAATCGTAGGACCCTTTATCGAGAAAATCGCGAAAAACTGAATAAAAACATTCAGCAAACATTTGAATCATTTTTAGTGGGAAAACTGATTTAGGGGGAAGTATTAGAGTTAGGACTGCATTTTCAACTGCCATCAAGTTTTGCTAAATGCGGATAGATGTCGCTGCCACAATATGTAAAATTTATTCTAAAAATCGACAAGTTTTACTCCATCAACCTTATATTTATCTGGTCAATAAAACTGTAGTGAAACTGGTTGTGTGTAGTTGACGTATATATGTTTTAGTGTGGCACGAGCGGTTTTGAAAGGGGGTAATTTTAAGAATTTTAGTGAGTAAGTTATTAGAAATTTAACTATGATTATAGGCAACTAATAATTTAATGACAGAAGTTTTATGCATAAAAAGAGCTAAACTAAATATAAAACTGGGATAAATAAATAATAGAAGAGAATGACAGAGTAGAATATTTCTTGATTGTGTGAATAAGACTGATGTAGATTGACTAACGCATAACTGCGTGAATATGACTGCATAACCTTACATTTTTGCCTGTTATTTATACTAAATCGCCGTATTCCAAAGGGAGTGTCTTACAATAGAGTTGGCCAAGTGCTTTGTCTTTCACTACCTGTTCCTTGTACCCTTTTTGCCATCCAACGTACAAATTTCCTCTAACTGTAATTGTTTAAATATTTAACTCTCCTTATTCTTGCTTCCATCACAAAACAACTAAACGTATAGAAAAAATACTAATTTGTAAAAAAAAAAATCATCGATTACTATCGAACAGTAACTACAAGAGAAATCCATGATTTTTTTCCATTTTTTTTTTTTTTAAATAGAAGAAAATAGAACGTTCTAAAGGAAATTTCCTTGATTTTTCCAAGAATTCACTTGGTTAGTTGACCCTTTAAATAAGATCTTATTAGGACTGTAATTACAATTTTTGACAAAGACTTCCAAATATAGAAAAGATATTAAACGGTTATTTATTTTCTTTCAAAGGAAATTTTATTAAGTTTCCAAGAACTTTTCTTTAATATTTTTATATTTTCAAGATTGACATCCAATTATTTACATTCTAAGTATCTGTTTATAAGTAATACTGTTGTGCGGGATGTTTGATACTGAATTTGATATGGGAAATGTATATAACTGGAGATGATTCCAGTCTAGTTCATTCACCCGATAATATTAGATACAACGTATTTTGAATATTCTTTGTTTCTTATTCTTCCGGGGCTATAGAGTAGCTATTGTGCAAAACGATGGTCTATTCTCAAATGTGGCCATCCAAATTGGCTAAATATCAGAAATACAGAACTGGTCAAATGAAATACAAAGGGCTTTTATCTCTGAGCCAGCATTATTGCAGCATAAAGTACTTTGTGGGGACTAGCCTTGAAAGGGGAGGTTTCAGCCGCCACGCACTACTCCTCCTCATCCCAACAGATAGATAGATAGATAGATAGATAGATAATAGCTTTATTTTAGAACAGAAAATTATACAAAACATATCAAAAATTAACATAATCTTATACTTCTTATTTGCTAATAATAATAATTAAAAAATTTAACTTAGACAAGCTAATTCTGGCATGGTGATACCGTCTGCCAGGAGTTCATCTACACATTGATTACATTTTACTCGTTGATCCCATTAGAGTTCGATACCTGCAAATTTTGTTGTTTAGTTTTTATTTTTAATTATATCAATACTTCGTTTATATTTCTTTATTTGTGTGGAGTAGTCGCTCACTTTAATAATTAAATTCTTTTATTAAAAAAGCCCTGTACTGTCACGCTTCACAATAATAATGATAAAGAAGTTTCCAGTTCCTTCCATTGAGATACTCTATTGCCATATCTGTACTTAACGTCCTCGTTTGGAAGTACTTGATCCTATAAGGGGCCAATATAGGGCATACTGCCAAGAAGTGAACTCCATCCTCCTCCTCATTTAGGTTACATAATGAACACAACTGTGTTCTATTATGCATATACCTTTTACAATTCAGATTTAGGAGTTCACCTCTACATTTCATAATTGCACTAATACATTTTTTGTCTAAACTGTCAGTAACATAATTCACCTCTTTGGACAGTACACTGTACAACCCGTGAAATGTTCCCCTAGCAGCCAATCCCTTACAATCTTCGAAAAAACTGCTCTTATAACTCTCAATCATTTTTGAAAGAACTGGACCCCACTTCTCCTCCTTTAAGAAATCTATTTCCAGCGGGCAGTTATATTTGCTGCACAACTCTTTCCATGCTTTACACCACATTATTTCACTTTTTATTATTTCATTAGCTATTACTTTTACATATCTATCATCCGGGAGTTGCATTATTTTTTTAACATAATTGAAATTTAACTGTAGGGTGTAACAATGCAACAGATGACGTCCAGTTTCTAAATATATAAAATAATTTGGGGTATTCTGGGGTAGATAAAAAAGTTTTTTTATAAAACATCTTTGTACCTTTTCAACTTCCTCATAGTACTTAAATCCCCAGACCTGCCCTCCAAAACTTACAATACTTCTTATAATAGCATCAAACACTTCCATTTAGAACTTACAGGCAAATCATTGTTACTGAAAAACAGACTCCATATACTATTGAATGCTAGTTTCGCTTTTGACACTTTTTCCAACATATTACACTTTAGGTTCAGGTTACTTGTTATAATTAATCCCAAATATTTATATTGATTAACACATTCTATTAATTCTCTAGCATAATACCATTTTTCGTTTTTACAGAGTTTGCCCTCATATTTTCTAAAAACCATAATTTTTGATTTTTGCAAGTTTATCGTTAGATTCCATTTAAGCGCATATTTATGTATCTTATTAATGAAGCTTTGCAGTGTTAGGGGATCTTCCGCCAAAACCACGAGGTCGTCCACATAGGCCAACATGTTAATTTTAACTTTTCCCACTCTGACTCCACCTTCCATCTCTTCAGCTAGATCATTTATAAATAAAATAAATAAATACGGACTTAGGACGCACCCTTGCTTTACACCTGTACAGGTTTTAAAGACTGACGTAAGACCTTCTATACACCAGACCGCTGCTTCAGTCCCATCGTATAAGCTCCTAATACCCTCTATAAATTTATTCGATAGCCCTTCTCTATGTAGTTTGTAAAACAAAGCAGCTCTATCTATTGAGTCGAATGCACTCTTCTTCTTCTTCTTCTTGATCCTTACACACGATACCTTTCTCCTCACTCCAACCAAATTCTCTTCCCTCCATCTCCTCGAACGTAACACCTGATATTCTTGTTTCTACTTAGAATGCCCCTTCTTACCCATAGCAGACTTTTTCTTCGGATTCTCACCACCCACGTGTAGTCCCTATCCACAGAGAAGCCTACCTGAAGAACCTTCTGGGCGAGGACGAGTGGAGGAGATGTAAGGCTGAGGCAGCAAGTCAAGATTCCAACGGCAAAGCTATGACAGGAAATAATAAGTAGGGAAACGTTGTCTGTCAGGTAAAAAATAAAATTTGTAATAATAATAAAATCATTGAAGTATTGGGATACTTTCTTACATACAAATTTATATTTATATAATATAAATTCATTCCATGCAAGCTATAAACTTACATATCCCTTTAAAGTATATTAGCTATTAACTAATATCATATGATTAAAAATCATATTCCCATACTTTAATCTTTATCTAAAACACAATTCAAAGCCGGTACTTACAACTCAGGATTTACATCCTTCCATCACAAATACACAACATATACATTCAAAAAAAAATATTAATCTTTTAACCCATAAAAATGAAAATAACATTTATAATATATATGAAACAATCTGACACCGGCACTTATAATTCAGGATATTGCCCATTAACGACCAAAAATCAAAAAACAATCAAAAATATTATTATTATTATATACGAAATAATCCGTAATCAGTACTTACAATTCAAAAATCCCCGCCAAAACCTAAACCAACAGCAACCAAGCATGTTCAGAACAATCTGAACACGGCCAAAAATAAATATTATACTAAGGCCCTTTAGCTTTTTAGTGTTTTTTAGAATTTCTCTAACAGTCGCCTTTGAATTAAAAACCACTTTTACCGGCCTCTTACCTTGAGTCTCTTTTCCAATTTGGTATATATCTTCAACCTTACCCTCAGCATTCACTTCTAACACATCCTTACAAAAACTATTTACATCTTTCTCTTTACAATCAATGCCCCGGAAAATTAAATTCTTACTTTTGATATGGTTTTCCAGGACTTCCAACCTTTTATTTTTTGTTTCATTATCCTGCTTAATCATTTTTATTTCCTGCCTAAGATTCCGGTTTTCTTCTTTTAATTCAACTATTTGGCTGACAATTTCTTTTAGGTCACTTCTTGTGGCTAGTCCTTTTGCGTCAATTATGTCCGAGAATAGTTTTTTTAATTCCCCATAATCCATTTTACTGAGTACTTCCTCTTTAGCCTTTGCCAATTCTACTACTTCTCCTCTTCTAATTTTACAATATTCTCCCCTTAATTCAGGAGATGATCTCGTTCTTTTGGGTGTCTTATTTTCTTGAATCGGTGTTGCGTTGCTTTTTACTTTTACAGTGCTATTTTCTATTGAACTTGACATTAAACATTAATTTAATAACGTTTTTCCCCTTATTTTAAGGTTGGCAGTAAGTCTAATTTATTAGTTTAAAAGTTTTAATTAATTTTATTTATTTCAGAAATAGTTTAATTTATTGAAAAAATCTACTATTTATTATTAATTTAAGGAATTATCTCCTTTTTATTAGAATAGCCGTATGTCGGATTGAAATAGTTTAAAACTATTGCAATAAATCTGACCTTGACCTACCACAAGACTGCCTTCTTTGAATGGGGTAATCACCATTCAAAATATTATTAAAACCGTAGTTATTTACTATATGGGATTATGACTCACTACACATACGCAAGCACTGTGTCATATACTACGTCACGTACTTCGTCAGTTAGCACGTCATCTGCTACGTAATTTTCATGCACAATCAAGTTCCTAGCTAATATCTACAGTTAAAAAACTTTCACCTTATTTTCTCGAAATCCACTCGATGAAAATTCTTGATTTTTTGTGGTATTAAGCCAGACACTGAGTTTTATAACTATCCAAATTTTGGTAACAATACACTCACGTTTACTAACTTTTTTACAGAAAAAATACGAGACACGATGTTAATACTATGAACGCTCGATGTGAACTCTTCTTTAATATTTTTATATTTTCAAGATTGACATCCAATTATTTACAGTCTAAGTATCTGTTTATAATTAATACTGTTGTGCGGGATGTTTGATACTGAATTTGATATGGGAAATGTATATAACTGGAGATGATTCCAGTCTAGTTCATTCACCCGATAATATTAGATACAACGTATTTTGAATATTCTTTGTTTCTTATTCTTCCGGGGCTATTGTGCAAAATGATGGTCTATTCTCAAATGTGGCCATCCAAATTGGCTAAATATCAGAAATACAGAACTGGTCAAAGGAAATACAAAGGGCTTTTATCTCTGAGCCAGCATTATTGCAGCATAAAGTACTTTATGGGGACTAGCCTTGAAAGGGGAGGTTTCAGCCGCCACGCACTACTCCTCCTCATCCCAACAGAATGCTCCAGCAAAAAATAATTTGGAATGACTTTCTCTTAGTGCAATTCTCAGATTTTTTTAAAATGAAAAACTGTTAAAGATTGGTAGTGTAAGTAAATATTTAGTTACTGCTCTCCCAAGACTCCCTTAATTGAATTTTGCCAGAAAAAACGTAACAAATTTTTTAGATGTCTGTAAGTGCTGTTGGGTTACGAATGCTAAGTTGAAATGGAATCGCTGAAATGTTTTCGAGAAATCTGAAAAAAACCTGGCAAAATCTGAAAAAAAAATCACAAAGTACATAGACCAATTCAATCTGTGTTTCATACCCCCACCACCTAAATACGTATTTCCGGGGAAAACTCGAGTTCGAAGGTCGTAATACGTTGCTTTCTCATGTAGAGAAACGAGATATCACTTAACTAACTAAAGCTGTAAAGTAAATGGATCATTTTAATGTACAAATTGCATTAATTTTACACTCTACTGACATCGTAACAAAATTGCAATTTATGAATTATGTCTTGAAGGGCTTTGGCCAAAGCTGTTAAGCCAGCTGGCTCGGACACAAGCCAAACAAAACTCTTCTTCACGGCAATCAATATTTTTAGCAAAAATACAAAGATTTTGAACCATAAATAGCGTTGAAAACTACTTCAAATGGATTCAATATAATTTGATCTGCATATTAGCAGATGCTATAATTTATTCCATTTGTTAATCATTAGTTAAGGACATGCATTAATATGATTAAGTGAATCGTGAAAAAGAGATACGGATCGACGATTTACTGAATAATACAGTTTTCCTAATTATCTTTGTTATGATCTCTCCTGGTAAGACGTTGCTGTGTTTTTCACGGAACTCTCTCAGGCATCTGGTTGGATCTCTTACTGGACATTGTGGTTTAAGGAGACATCTCTACATAATGGGGCTCATGCCGGATCCATTTTGTAGAGTGAGTGAGACAGAGGAGGAAACACCCATCCATCTTGTAGGACTGATTGCCTGGGTTGTGAGGAAATTAGGTTCAGGAGGTTCAGGATCTTTGGTCGGATAGGATGTCTATGGAAGAGCTTAGGCTATTTCCGCTTAAGGTTATTGCTCGATTTATTCCGACTGCGGTGAATCTTAGATGGATTAGATCCGGGTCTGGATTTTTGTTCTAGACCCGGGTTTGTTGTTGTTTTTCTTGGGGTAAGCTATATGGGCCCAGTGAGGCTTTGGATAGCGTAGGGTTTCCCTCCCCACAGACAAATAATAATAATAATCTGCGATAGTGTCACCGGAAATTCTGTTTTGGGTTCCCCTGAACACGAAAAATGTTTTAGCGAACATATATAGTGTGTATGTGTGTGTGTGTGTGTGTGTGTGTGTTTGTGTACATGTGTAACAAAATATCACAAACCAAAAAATCGCAGGAAGTTTAATATATATTTTTTTTTAAGGTGCACAACAGCTATAGTTTTTTGCAACTGTTTCTAATTTGTAAGGACACATTCGGGATCCAAATCCATACCAATCTAACAATTTCTACAAATAAACCTACAATGTAGACCTACTCATTCACGCCAATAAATACATTCATATAAGCAGATTCATTCATACCGGCTAAAACTAGGATCTAAACACTACAGTTAATACATTAGTGAGAGTAGAGTACTCAATATTTCTCTACTCCATTATTATTTTACTTACCCTAAAATAAATACATATATACAAGACACCCAGCAAATAAATAAATAAGTTTTCCGTTTAGATAGGACACCATCGCCACTGACAGGTTTGGTTTTGGACAAAGATCTATCAACCGGAAGTGCTACTTTACTGAACAGCTTCCGCAATATTCTCGAAAACAGCTGCACAAATTTTCTTTAAACTTCGTATAATACGATATATACGAATGGCTATACTGTTACACGCCTTTATTACTACCAATAAATGCCTATATTTTTATTTAAGGCATTTTTTCAGAAATTTTTTTTTGGGTATGATGGCGTTCCCGGGGTGTGGCCACGTTAAGCTTTCTAAAATATCTACAACACATATCTGTAATACGAAGGTACCACAATTCCGAAGTTGAAGAAAATTAGTTAACCGGAAGTGCCACTTCACTAGGTTTTTTTCCTTTTAGATCTTAGGAATTTTCTCTAAATCGACAATAACGATTTTCTGTAAACTTGGAATGCTATTTGCACGGTTATAAATTTTATATCTAACATTTTACAAGTAAAATTAACAGATTTTTTTTATTTTTTTATTTACATTAACATAAACCTACTACTGTTATTTGAAACTATTTCCCGGGAAAATTTATTTTATGGCAATTGCGAGATGGCTGCGGTAGGTTCAGCTCTCTCATCCATTTCAGTATATCTACAATATTTTCACAAGTTCCCCCCCTACTGCTGAAGCAAAAAGAAAAAATAACGAAGAAACAAGAAACTCGAACTTGTTCAGTTTAGATACCACCGGAGCTCCTACACTAAGGTTTTAGTCAAAATCCATCAACCGCATACACAGATTTCTATCCCTTTTATCTGAATCATTATTATTATTATTTATTTATTTATTGTTTATAAGTTTAACACTTGTAGCAATGAGTTGCCCTCATTATACTTTCAATATACAATTACAATATCAGTGTTATATTAGTGTGTATATACATAATATTTCCAATAAGAAAATAATAATAATAAAAATTATATAAAAAAAATGAAATTAAATAATAATAATAAAATTAATAAATATTATTCATAGTAATATTATAAATAAAAACAACAATGTGAAACAAATGAAATAAACGAAATTCCAAAAGAAAAAGAAAATAAAATATAGACAGCTCTTTGTCTAAATAATCTAGAAAGGTACAGATAAAATATAATATAAAATAATACTAACTATTCTGATAAAATAAATGAAATTCAGCACCTGCGTAAAATAATGACAAATAAAAAAAAAAATAAAAAAAGTTGAAGACAATAGATATTAAAACAAACATATATCTGACTTAATCTAATAGTACTAAAGAGCTTCGGAGTTTTAAACTATTTACTGCATGCAGATAAATATTTTTTAATTTTGAATAGGAGTCGATATTTAGTAAATTCTCCAATTGAACCTGAGGATTAATATAATATAGGATTAATATAATTTTGTAAAAATTTTGTCCTAAAATGATTTAATAAATGACATGATGCGAGAAAATGTGATATATTATCCTTAGCCAGAAACCATAATGGGCAATAATCTTCAGGGGAAAACTTATAATTTATACCTTTAGCTAATATTCTGGGCTGGTTTTTTGGAATCTGAATCATTATTAAGGGAAAATTGATTTGGAACGTGTAATAAAGTTAAGTTCCCTCCAAACTACCACTTTCGTATAATTTTTCGATTCTGGCGGCTATTTAATTTTAATGTGTATTAAAAGCAATGCTAGAATTCAAGCTTAATGAAAAACTGTTAACTAGAAATGCTAATTTATAGAATAGTTTTCTGAATTTTCTTCAAAATGGCTACAAAGATTTTCTTTAAACTTTGAATGCTAAATGCACAGATGTAAAACCAATTATTTTTATTTCAAACAAATGTCCGGATGAATAATTTTAGGTAATTTTTGCGAAACCTTAAATTCTGTTACAAGCTTTGGGTGTTACAGGTTGAGACAGAGTCTTCCGTAACTGGTGGAAAATAAAGTACATATATAGATAAGCACATATATATATTGTATTGTAAGTTTGAAAGGAAACTTTGCCGATTAAATTTGTAATATTTGTACTGAGAGAAAGTAGGGTGAGAATGTATTTCACCAGATTTTCACTTTCTCTTACTGCTGCTTACTAAGAGGAAGCATTGCGGTCGTGCCACATATTCCAAATTAAGCTTTTCACCAGACAGACATGTTCTGCAGCCCCCCCCTTGAATACGAAAAAAATGTTTTTAGCGAATGGTCTCTATATAATATGTAAGTGAGTGTATGTTAACAGAATATCCCAAAAAGGAAAAATCACAGAAAGATCAAACTTCCTTCCGCATTAGACATGAAAATATCGGGCAAAATCCATCAACCGGAAGTCGATTTTATTGAATGATTTTTTTATCGTCAGTTTTTTGTGGTTTTCTTGATAAAGGCCCGAACGATTTTTTTTTTTATTTTTCTTATACTATTTACACCGTCATCACATCACTTTTATTTTAACATTTTCCTGGGAAAATTGATTTTTTGAAAGTATTCTGGGGGGGGGGATAGTAGCGTTACGCTGCCCCTCTAAACTACGATTTCAGTATAACAATATACTAAAAACTTATAACGGTTTTAATGAAACTTGGAATAGTTGCTGTATAGGAAACGTGTCACTTTTTTGCAAACATTTTGTTCTGAAAAAATTATTTTAGAGGGGTTTCGGGAGTCTGTGGTGGTTAGTTTAAAATGAAATTTGGACAAGCTTTGTTGGTTTCAATATAGAACGCTCCACATAATGCCGCTTTTGTATACAAGTAAAATCACCAACATCATTTTTATGGCCAGCCCAACTAAGATTCTAGCATTGCCATTTTAAAAAAAATTTCTTGATTAAATTGTATTAATTAGATGTGAGAGAAAGTCGTGTGAGAATGGTTAATACCAGATTTTTATTATTTCAATGAATGTTTACTTCCGTTCCTTTTAGTATAAAAAAATGTTGATTTCTTTAACAATCACATCTGGTATATTTACTTTTAATATTTGCTTTACATTTGGAACCATTTCAATATAACTAAATATTGGTAAAGGTTGTTAATCCAGTTATTGAACTCATCTCACACCCACGCCCAATTTATTGGACCACATTGGGCATACCGCCCACTTTGGAGTACCCAGGGCTTTTAACTAACCGTCACATACATACTGGTACAGTCTGGGACCAGCCTAAAGTTCACAAGTTCCCTCTGGCTGTATGTTGATGACATACACCACTTTTATAGGCATCCACTTATATTTTCAAATATTTAATAGTCAAATGAAAAGAAAAAGAAAAAACGATGAACGTTGATTTAATAACAAGTTTCTTATTATTAACGATATTTTAATACTCACTCAAGATATTGATGTGAAACACTCACCCGACACTCTCTTACTACTCCAATTCATAAAGAAAAAGACTAAATAACTAAAATAAAGATTCTTTATAACTGCAATGAACTACAGTTCGGCTCGCCATAAAAAATACTGATCAGTTAGACTTATACACCTGAATGGGACATTGTGGACGCCCACTGCTCAACACCGTTTTAATTGAAACTGACACAACCTAATACCCATCTAAAATCAATTGTTTTAGAAAAATGTTGCATATAAAAGTGATTGGTATTCATGTGTATAAACAGTATACTAAGTTTGAAAGAAATCGTGGGAACCATTTTCGAGAAAATCACGAAAAACTGAAAAACAAAAAACGTTCAGTAAAGTCACACTTCCGGTTGATGGAGTTTACTCCAGATCTTGGTGCCTGATGCGGTGGTAGTGCCTCAACAGAATACTAAACTTGGCTTCCTGTGTCTTTTCGTTTTTGAGATATTCTGTTAGCACACACAACACACAACACACACACACACACACACACACACACACACACACATATACAGACCGTTCATTTAAATGTGAAAACATTTTTTTCGTATTTAGGGGACCCCAAGGCATGTATTTCCGGTGAAAGCTCAATGTCGAAAATCAGGCACGAATGCAATGCTTCCTGATACAAGGAGTAAGAGAAAAAAATTAGCATTGTTGTGGTGGTTGGTTCCGCAGAGCTGGAAAGCATCAGAGACATTTTCCGTGATACCCTGCTTCTTTTTTTGTGGTCACTGACCGGTGGTTTCGGGCGTTCGCCCATCATCAGAATGTTTTTGTTAAACAGTGTAATAACATATACTTGCACAGAGCAAATACCTGTATCAACTGTACCAACTGAGTGTGTCAACGGAGTGTATCAACTGTGTTTGCTCTATGCAAGTCTATGTTATTACACTGTTTAACAAAAACATCCTAATGATTAAACCGCCCGAAACCGGTCGATGACTACAAAAAAAAGAAGCAGGCTTTCACGGAAAATTTCTCTGATAAAATTAGCATTAGTTTTATGTTTAGATTTAATAGTTGTAATGTTTACATGTCTTTCCATTCAAGCACAGCTATATATTATATGATTTGAAAGATTCAAAAACTGTATAAGAATTAAGAAATATTCTCTGCGTGATGATAAGGTGGAATACAGAGAAACTTACATATTTAAAGTTTCTACACAAACATCACGCTGAATCATATGAAATGGAATATAACTTAAATATAACGGAATATAACGATAACTTAAATAAGTTAATCATCTCAAGCCTACTTAAAGTCGACCAGAAGCTGAATTTACTTAACCAGTACGTTTTCCCCTCCATGACTTATCCCTTGCAGACTGCGCCGCTGACAAAGCTTACTCCATCTTTTCTCGAGGGGGTGGATGTTATCATTAGAAGGAGTGTGAAGGCTATATTGGGACTTCCTGCCAGTACTTCTACAGCGATGCTATATGCTCCGCGCCGCTACCGAGGATTGGAACTGCTCCGGTATCAGTGGGAACACCACTGCAGCATTTGTCAAAAGCCCAAAAGCTGTCTGAGGTTCCAGATGCTCAATTTCAGCCCGTCTTCAACTATCAAGAGGAAGAGGAGAATAGATCCTGCAGAAGGAGACTTGGTACACTTTGGAGTAAGAAAAATAAGACAGATACTTCGGGAAGGGGCATTTGATGAATGGGTGAAGTGCAAGTGGCAGGGGATTTGTGTTAATCATTTTAAAGAAGCTCCGCAAGGTAACCGATTTGTGGTCAATAAACAGCTGCTTTGGCTCGGAGTGGAACAATGCCATAAAACTGAACGCGAACTACGCTCCCCTTCGTGGTGTTCCTGGTGTTGGCAACCAGGTGCCAGGAGATGTTGGACCCCTCTGCCGCAAATGCGGCCGAGAGTCTGAAACACCAGCTCACGTGCTGGGCAATTGTCCAAATAACATGCTTCTTGTCACTCGACGCCGAGACGAGCACCGAGTAAAACACACACTGATGGAGCTTTTAAATGATGAAGGCTATGAATGCTTCGAGGAGGTATATGGCATTGACACCGAGGGATCAACAAGGTATGCAGACAACGTAGCATTCAAAAAAGGATCAAAGGAAGCACTGATAATTGACCCTACAGTGCGGTATGAGAACAATGATAAGCACCAAGCGTTCACAACGTTCATCTCGAGAAGTCCATTTATGAAAAGTGTATCCCCTACTACCAAGAAAAATTCAGGGAGCAATTCGGGGAAAGAGAATTTCAGGTCCGTGGACTTTGGTTTGGGTCAAGGCACCATACCGAGGATGACCTTAGACTTCTTCAAGGTCCTTAATCAGGTCCTTAATCTTCCTTAATCAGGAGAATTTAGGGAGTATAGGGGAGTCCATAATTATAGATTCTTTGGGGGATAATTAACCATCACATCTATGGTTGACGGCGCTCTAGGTACTCTCTTCCTAGGCTTAGTGGCGTACTCGCTTAGACTCGCTTTTCCCCCTTAAAAAATTAGGGCACAAATGCATATGTTGCATACATGAATGACAACGTAGTGTTTTATCTACACACTAAAGCATTTTTTACATGTACATAAGGACTATAAATATTATATTAATGTGTTTATATATATATTTCTCGTTAAATGTCTGCTTTCAATGTCCTCGTGACTGATGAGTACGCTGTGTGTCCCAGCAACTCAACTCAGTTGAGCAGCCTCACTGACCAAGGTCGTGTAACTCTCTCTCTCGAACATAGATTCGTCAACTACAGGTTTTCACGGAATTTTT